>JAFVLL020034858.1:0-36413 GCA_021397915.2 Tor tambroides | reverse complement strand
TTTTTTTTTTTTTTTTTTTTTTGATTTTCAGTGTGATTTAATTTAGCAATCAATGGGCTGATGATTTTGGTTTCCATTGACCATTGTCACATAATTTTGTTCTCATCGAATTAGACAACGTATACAAGTAAAGAGTTTCCAGTTAACTATATTTTGTTAATTAAGTTCCAATTTGTGATTTAAGTGCTCCCTTATTTTTTAGGGTTATGGTTACAGTAATATATGTGACCCCCGACCACAAAACCAGTCATAAGGGTCAATTTTTGTGAAATTGAAATGTATACATCATCTGAAAGCTGAATAAATAATCTTTCCATTGATGTATGGTTTGTTAGGATAGGACAATATTTGGCTAAGATACAGCTATTTGAAAATCTGGAATCTGAGGGTGCAAAAAAATCTAAACATTGAGAAAATCGCCTTTAAAGTTGTTCAAATGAAGTTCTTAGCAATGCATAATACTAATCAGAAATTAAGTTTTGATATATTTACGGTAGGAAATTTACAAAATATCTTCATGGAATATGATCTTTGCTTAATATCTTCATGATTTTTGGCATAAAAGAAAAATTGATCATTTTGACTCATGTATATTGTTGGCTATTGCTACAAATATACCCATGCTACTTATGACTGGTTTTGTGGTTCAGGGTCACATATATAATAATAATAATTATTATTATTATAAATATATAATAAAACCAGGTAACTGGTAACAATAATTACACACCAATTTCACATTTAAAATGTTCTTAAGCAGTGCTTAAATTCTAAGTGGTCAAAAATGGCAACAATGAAACTGAAGTTGCTTTATGAAGTTTGCTTTTATTTTAATAAATATGTTTATATTATCATATGTTTAATTGAATTTTTTATGTATACTCAGTTGCAGAAGGACCCAGAACAGCATATCCAGCTAAAGGCCCAAGCTCTAATCTACCCTGTCCTGCAAGCCTTGGATCTGAACACTCCCTCCTACCAGCAGAACCAGCACATGCCTATACTGCCCCGCACACTGATGGTGAGGTTTTGGAGTGAGTACTTCACCAGCGACAAGTCGTTTTTGAGAGCCATGATGGCAAACAGACACAATAACCATGAATCAGCTGATTTGCTTAAGTTTGTCAATTGGAGTTCATATTTACCTGATTCATATCGCCAGACATACAACTACAGTGCTCCACCCGTAGTCACCGGAAAAAGTTCAGTGCACTCTATTGGTCCTCATCGCTTGCTTGCAGATCCACGAGCCTCGCCATTGTTGGTGCCTGACACAGCCTTGCGTTTACTGCCTAAGGCTTATGTGTTGACCTGCGAATATGATGTACTGCGGGATGATGGCTTGATGTATGTCACACGTTTGCGTAATGCTGGAGTCGATGTCACGCATGAACACTATCCCGGTGGATTTCATGGTGCACTAATGTTCATTACGTGGCCCACAGACTTTGATATTGGACACAGAATGATGGACAACTTTGTATCATGGCTTAAGCAAAATCTATAAAATTAATGTAGAATGCAACGGTGCTTTATGCATCAGTTTTTGCTGACTGGTTCTTAAAATTTTTGTCTTATTTATTTCATTTGTTTTGGGTTTTTTTTCCTGTTGTTTACAGTGAACCACTTTTTATCATAAAAAGGGCACACTTTTGATTGTATTAATCCATTATGGTACAAACATTCCTATTATGACCAAACCTGGTCTTAAGAAACACTGGTCTGTATTATTTCCAATCTGTTAATGATGCATATGTTACTAATGAAGGTGTTCAACATGTTAACATGACGTTAATAGTGTTTTGTTTTGTTTTGTTTTATTTTACAATTATTATTATTTCAGCCTATTGCAATTATCACTGACTGCTTGATGTTTTGAAAGGTTTGGTTTGATATGCAGTAAACTGTCTGATGAAGTTCCGGGTTCACTGAATTCTTATCTTAAATGGTGAGAGGATAAGATCAAAGTAAGATAAAGTCTTCAGTAGGTATAAGTAATTTGCTTCTGAGAACTGAGAAATGTCATAACACCACGGCTTGAAGCTGCAGTTCTTTTGCTCTTCCTAAACAAATTAAAGTGCCTCACTGAAAGATGGAAAAATGGTATGGAGCAATCATTTTCAGAACCATGATGGCAAACAAACACAATATCCCTGAATCAATTGTTTTTTTTTTAGAAACATATCAATGAACAAGAAGTTAAAATTTAGTCACTTATGTTTCAGTGGAAAAAATGGACATTTAGCTTGTTCATTTCTTCTCCATCCAATTAAAATAATTCCAAAAGATATTAAACATCAAGCATTGTATGTCACAAAGCAGGTCACAGTCTGAAAGCCTGCTAAAAATTACAAGTCACATAGACAAAATAATCTATAATAACAATTTCTTTGTTTTATATTTCAAAATGTGCTTTTATTGCCTTTTATTTAAGTAAGCTAGGTGTGCAATAAACATAATCAGCAATGAAAAATAATTAAAATAATTCAGTCTCTCATTGACTAATTGTTTGGATGGATGAAAATATTAATTTTCAATATTAGCCTTTTATCATCCTTATACCCTTGGGATTCTTATCCTGAAATTTCTAGAGTCTTCCCAATCCAGCTCAAGCCCAGTTCAATGTTGCTGTCTGATGTCTACAGATCATGACATGTGCCAAGCAGCAGGCAAGGGACCTTCCATGACTCAACATCTGAATCTCTTCAGCCATCCATAATGAGGATGATGCTGCTTTTTGGTGGACACTACAAACATTCACTTTACCGTTCAAACCCGTTCCACCCTAACTTAACAGTAATGCATGCACTTAATTACTGACATTATACTTTGACTGTATAGCCAAAGGAGAACTGCCACCCTGTCTTAGTCTGTTTTTTCCGGGGGGGGGTTCTCCATTATCTAACATTAACTGGAGTTTTTCTGTTCCTTGTCAGTTGCCTTTGGCTTTCACACTAGAGGACTAAATATATTTTGTTTTATGTATTATGTCTTTTGTTGTACGAGATAGTATGGCATGACTTTAACAACATTTTTTAGTTAAACTGCTTATGAGTATTCGATATAACCAACTTTATTAACATTAACCCTGTAATATGCGACCATGGCACACCACCAAAAAAATAAATAAAATTTATCACTACACCAAATTATTACAATTTCAAACCTTACAGATTGTCATATATCCACATAATTAAAAAATGTGCAAATGCTATAAATATATCCAAATTTATGTTGCTTTGAAACAGAATTGTGTGTATTGTGAAGAGTACAATAAAAGCAGTGAAAAACAAATAAACAAAGAAAACAAAACACAAAATTCTCACACACAAAATTGCTTCTGTTTGTGGCAGAAAACACAATTTACTGTAACTTTAAGTGTTTTCAAATCAAATGTACTGTAGGATTAGGTAACAGCTTAAAAGCAATAGAAAAACAATATTTTTTCATGGCACTCTCAAAAAAACAACAACAAATTATCTCAGGCTGAACTTCATTCAGATGTGGCCAGTGTTAGATATTGAAACTGTGAGGCACTAATGTGCGTAAAATTGTTATATTATTGTATTGTAAGCAGCCAGTGATTTGACCAACATTTGTGACCTGCAAAGAAAAGTTCCATAAGACAAAGTGACATTCCAAATTCCTCCGAGTCCTTTGTGGGATAATGAGTATGGTGTGACTGAGATTAAAATATTTCACTCAAGTGTTTCTGTTTTGTATGTGTTATCTCAGGACTGCAGCAAATCAGACAATAGAGATTATACCTGCAGCCTGTGATTGAAAATGTTTTATGCATTTGTGATACAAATTTGTGATACAGTCTCGCATAGCCAGACCTTCAGACTGACGGCTGAAGGTCTGGAATAGATGTCCGCTTTCATTGGCCAAGGCCCGCCCATGAGGCCGTTTGACCGACATGTCAAACAGCCAAACATAGTTCGTTTCGTTTAGCGTCACGTTTCAGGGTGTGGAAATGTCGCTACAATGACAAACCGGTGTGTGAAACTCTTGGATGTGTTTTAAAGATTCTATGCCACGAACTTTTAAATATTTCACATAATTTTGAAAATCCAGCATTTAGTTGAGCATGATAAGCGTTCGTTGTCACATTTGTAAACACAACGGCTTTCTTCTTTCGTGAGGGGGTTTGGCGACACGGCATCTTTGTTTCCCGGCGGACCAAAAATAAACGCGACACTCGCGTCTCCCGGAAATCCGGTTTAATTCAACCAGTCAGATGACGACTTCGACATTCCTGAAGTGTTTCCAGAAAAATGTGCCATATGCATCAGACGTTTAGCCAACGTTCTGTGGGCGTGACGTCTGAGGCTGAGACTAATCTTCATATAACAAAAAGTTAATTTTTTATAAAAATCAACCATAAAAGAGTGGGAAATTAAAGAAACACAAATTAAAAATTATTTTCCAAGATTTCAGTAAGTGAGATGATCCATAACTCCAGCCACAGAGGAATGAATAACTAACACATCAGTATGGGGAATAAAACATTAAAAAATATTTGAAAAAAAGATACATGACTGGGATAAAAATCTTGTAACACTGAAAGATGGAATGAGAGTGAACACAGACCAGCAGTAGGTGGTTTTTATTACTGGAATTTTTCTGATATGAAAGAAATCCCACAGGCAGCTTCCTCTGTGGAGAGACTACCTCTACAATAAGTCTGAAAATCGAAAGATTGAACCTGCATTCATTAACAATTTTCAGATGAAATGTTATATCCCAGCACCCCTATATCATCTTGAGGTTGTAACAACTAATTACTAATAACTACACAGATTTGCCAAGTGCCTGAATGCTTGCTGATTTCAGTCGAATTTTAATTATCAGACGCAAATTAAATCAATAAATTTGATGACCAAGACATTCATAGGAATTAGCTCAGCCAGCCAGGTCTTTGTGTGTGCATAAATCGTTACTAAGCTATGAGTCCTTTTTCCAACAATTGTAAGAATTGCTGATTTGTTTTCTCGTCACTGACCCTGTCAAACCCGGCTTTTCAAAATCTATTTCAACCAGCTCTTTTTGTCATTACCCTCCTCAACACACTCTCAGTCCGCAGGCCTCACTGAAGTTGCAGGTAAATCCTTAGTGCGACTGCGTCACAGGGGCGTGATGAAGGCTGTCCCAATGTGAAGTGCACACACTCCGAAGTGCGATTGCGTCACAGCGTCATGACGTAAGCTGTCCCAATTCAGGATGCACCCTCTGAAGACCACATTCCAAGGCTGATTTCGTCACTGCGGCACGACGAAGGCTGCCGTAATTCGAAAGTGACTTCAAATGCGCCCTCCGTTTCACAGGAAAATGAAGTGGACATCTGATGGACACTTCGCACCCTACTATATCCCAGAATCACTTGCGTGCAGATGACAATATTCAAAGAACATGAGGATGATAGTTCTCTTTGGGGGAATTAACATTGAAATGTAAGTATTGTGTTTTCATTTACTCAAATACCTAGCGAAACAAGTGTTAAAAGCCAGGGTTTTTTTACACAAAGCCCACAAACAATAAGACAACCACTATTTAAGGAAATAGCCTTTCCCTTTGTTGTGTTTTTGTAGTGCTGTCATGCAAGATATGTCTACAAATGTTTTAACCAAATTTAGTTGTTCAGTATTTTGTATGCATGTCCTGCTGTGTCATATTTTCTAATGTTAAGATTTCAAACCTGTCTTTAAATTTATATCTTTATATTTTTTAAGTGTTTCCATTTTCTCTTGTTCCCTATCGAAAGGTAACTCCCGTTGCGCCGTCATTGACGACTGTATGGGGAAACTCCTGTTTACTCTGTTACTGAAGCCTGATTTATGAACGTTTGTGTAGCTGCACAAACCAATGGCGCTCGAGCCCATCAGAGGAGGCAGAGCCGACTGCTATATAAGTCGGCCCAGAGCGCCATTTCATCAGAATCTTCTCCTTCAGCAAAGAGACCATCTCTTCCCTGACTCTGCGACGAAGCCGAAGCTAGAAGCTCAACCTGCTCTACGCTCCCACCGTTGAAGTCAGCCACTGGCACTGGACTATTTCCCCTGTGGCCATCCGGCGAAGGAAAAAAGAGCAAATTTCTGAGCAAACCTCTAAGCGCGTTGTCTCAAACGTCGCTTCGCGAGTGTACCTCGTGCAGCTTGACCAGGAAGCCCTTTCACGCAGCTAATGGGCACGAGGAGTGTGTCGCATGTCTGGGCGTCGCCCACGCAAAGGCTGCACTCACCGGGGCTTCATGTCCTCACTGCGAGGACATGAACCTTGCACGCTTTCGCTCGCGAATTGCCTTTTTCCACGAAGGCGTTCCTCCCCGAACCCTCTCTCTCCCAGGAGAAAGAAGCAGCGGAATAGCGGGGCTCCTCTCTCAGGCATGAGTGATGTTGCAGAAGAGCCCGCCCCTGGCCTCCTTGACAAGTGGTTCCTGAAGGGACATCGTCAACCTTCCTCCCATCAGTGTACAGCTCCATTCATGCCTGCGGTCCACGAAGAGCACACGAAAACATGGCGGGCTCCATAGACGGCGTGTGTGAACCCCTCTACTGCAGCGGCTCTCACCGTTGACGGCGCTGATGAAAAGGGGTATTGCAAGCTCCCCCCTCTCGAGGAGGCTGCACATCTTCTTCTGCAGACGAGCCATGGGCTAAAGACTGCAGTGCATCCTTCCAAGCCGTGCAGGATGACATCAGCCCTTGCCAACAGGGCTTATGCAGCGGCTGGCCAAGCCTGCTCAGCCCAACATATGATGTCTGTGCTGCAAGTGTTTCAGGCCAAACTTCTCCGTGACATGGACGAGTCTGGCTGGGATCACGGTGCCTTCTCGAAGTTGTGTACGGCGACAGATCTGGCTCTGCGCACTACCAAGGTGACGACACAGGCAGTGGGCAAGGCCATGGCCAGCCTGGTGGTGCTGGATCACCACCTTTGGCTAAACTTGACGGACATCAGGGATGCCGAATAAATGCTTCCTCGATTCTCCGGTCACGCCTAAGGAACTCTTCGGCCCTGCCATGGACGGATTCACGGAGCGCTTCACAGAGGCTCAGAAGACGTCGCAAGCCCTGCGTCACTTCCTGGCTAAGCTCCCCAGGTCGGCAACTGTTTCAAGCTGTCCCAAGACAGTGTCCACACAGCAGCCTGCAAAGCTCAGCTCTCACAAAATCCGAAGCCTGGGCTTCAACAGCGCCCCCGAACGGCTAGTAAGTATCCTTTCCCGAAGCGCCAGAGTTCCCGCCCTCGTGTAGTGCTGAAACGTGGGCCTCAGAAGCCGTCCTGATCTGCGTGCAGAGAGGAAGAGGAGAGGGCTAGTTCTCGCAGATGCCGGAACCCCCTCAAAGAGAGCTCGCATTCATTCCCCACCCCTTCAAACGCCTCTGAGTGGTGGAGGTTTTTTAACATGGCACGTCCTGCCAGTTCAGCGTGTGCCCCAAACTACCGCTACCAGACCCAAATACAATAAAGAGCATTTCTCCTCTCCCTGCACTCACATATGTCAGTTCTCCCCCTTCGGGCGGTGAGCTGTCATCAATAAAATCACTCATAAATGTCAGCTCTCCCCCTTCAGGCAGTGAGCAGTCATAACTAAAAATAAAAACATTTGTATGTTTAGTATGTATGACTGTAATATGACTGTTTGTATGACTGTAATGTATGTTTAGTTATAACATACATTACTCCCCCTTCAGGCGGCGAACTGTCATTAATAAAAATAGAACCTCTTGCCACACGGCTGCTGGCTTGGAAAGCCATTCCCGCCATATCAGATTGAGTTCTAAGAACCATAGAACGAGGCTACTCACTCCAGTTCGCTTGCAGGCTGCCTGTATTCAGAGGTGTTGTGCAAACTGAGGGATCACGTGACGCTTCATGAGCCACGATGCACATTAGCTGAGCTCCGTGTATATAACCTGTCTTTTACTGTTGTTCGTCTTCTTTCCTTACATTTGGGGTAGTTTTTTTCGTTTGCCGGTTATCTGGAGATGTTACACAGTCGGAAACTCGCTTATCTTTCACCATCATCCTCGCCAAGTAAGAAGAAAACAAAACCAGCAGCCGCGGCAAGCCGAGAAGACAATATGGCAATCACTATAAAGTGATTTGAGGACATTTTGAAGGCTAAATTAGCAGCAACGCGCACCGAATTCGCCTCTCACATGACTACAATCCAGAATATATGCTCTAAAGTTGACTTTTTAGTCAGGAAACAGAGAGAGCAGAAAAAAGTGATCGGCAAACACACTATGCATTGGATGCCATCGAGCAGCAGGTGACTGACTTACAAGACCGCAGCAGACGCAGTAATCTCTGGCTGTTGGAACTACCTGAAGGGGCCGAGAAGGATGACCTGATTGGCTTTCTGACACGGTCACTGTCGATCTGGATCCCATCACTTGCGGGCAGAGATATCGAGATTGAACGTGCGCATCGCATTTACTCCAGATCTTCAATGGATCACTCCAAACCGCGAGTGTTTCTCTTCAAACTGTTACGCTACAACGACAGGAATTTGATTCTGAATGAAGCAAGACGCCGCGGTCCTGTGAAAGCGGGTGACGGTGCGATGTTGAGCTTCTTCCCCGACTTCTCTCCCGCGACGGCAAAGAAGCGGAGCTCCTTCAGTACAATACTTAAGGAACTGAAAGAGGCAGGTCTGCAGAGCTATCTTCAGTATCCTGCTATGCTGAAAATCGTCATGAAACACGGCGAGACCAAACTAATGCATTCACCGGACGAAGCTCCTGGTCTCGATTCCCGCTCCTCATTCTCCTGGGATGGACGTGGCATAAGGGTTTGATAATACCGAGTGACTCGAATTCTGATTTACTGATCTAGAACTTCATGTGACAGTTGGATACTGGCAGTTCTTCATGTAAGCTAGGAAGCTTGGTATCACTAATATACAGTTTTCAGTGTACATGATGCATTTATTTATGTTTGTTTCCTTGTTATAGAGAGTATACGTGCAATAAACAATGTAGCTCCGGGGGAATGGAGTCTACATCCCCAGACGGTTCAGATGATTTGGTCAGTTTCCAGCAAGGCAGAGGTCAACCTCTTCGCCTCCGAAGACAACTGTCACTGCCCAACCTATTTATCAAAGCAGCAGGATGCTCTGGCCCACGACTGGCCCAACACCCGTC
Source organism: Tor tambroides (assembly GCA_021397915.2). Taxonomy (NCBI): domain Eukaryota; kingdom Metazoa; phylum Chordata; class Actinopteri; order Cypriniformes; family Cyprinidae; genus Tor; species Tor tambroides. Next base: position 27,261 of record JAFVLL020034858.1, on the reverse strand, counting down.
TGTATGCCTTCCTTCCAGTCGCCCTGCTACCCCAGGTTATCAGGCGAATCAGGGACACAAAATGCTATCTCCTCCTCGTGGCCCCCCTCGTGGTTCCCAGAGATGATCCTGCTGCTGTCTGCTGCACCGTGGTCAATACCACTGAGGAGAGATCTTCTCTCGCAAGCGCAGGGCAAGATTTGGCATCCCCAGCCAGAACTGTGGAGCCTTCATGTCTGGCCGCTGGACGGGAGTCTAGTCAACTTCCAGCGAGAGTCACTAATACCATTTTAGAGGCTAAAGCTCCATCTACACAATGCCTCTACGCCCTCAAGTGGTCAGTCTTCAGTGACTGGTGTTCAGCACGTAACCAGGATCCGGTTTCATGTGATGTGTCCCACGTACTAACCTTTTTGCAAGAGCTGCTGGATAAGGTCACAAGGTTCCATGCTCAAGGTCTATGTGGCAGCCATCTCAGCGAATTATTCTCTCAAGGCTGGCTGGACCATTGGCAGAAATGACTTGGTCGTTATGTTCCTAAGAGGCGCTAGGTGGTTGAATCCTCCTCGCCCTAAGACTATGCCAACATGGGACTTGTCCATAGGGCCCTCCCTTTGAGCCACTTCAAACAGCTGGCTTAAGGGTCATGACGCTCAAAACCGCTCTGCTTTTGGCCCTAGTGTCCGTCAAGGGCGTAGGTGACTTGCAGGCCCTGTCTGTCAGTGCTTCCTGTCTTGAGTGTGGACCCAATGACTGTAAAGTCGTTCTTCAGCTGCGCAGTGGTTATGTACTGAAGGTGCTCTCAGCTCCGTATAGAGAGCACCTTATTTCCCTTCTAGCCCTCCCCGTAGTGGATGGTGAACAGGGACCTAACTTCTTGTGCCCAGTCCGGGCACTGCGAGTGTACTTTGAGCATTCTAAGTCTTTCAGACTAACAGAGCAGCTCTTTGTGTGCTTTGGAGGCCGCTCTAAAGGGCAGCCGGTCACAAAGTAAAGACTATCGCGGCTACCACCCTGGCTTATGCCTCAGCGGGCGTGCAATGCCCTATAGGAATGGCTTCCTCCTGGGCCTGGTCCAGTGGAATCTCTACTGGGGAGATTTGTGCGGCCGCCGGCTGGTCGTCGCCATCTACCTTTATTAGATTCTACAGTTTGGACATTCCTGCCTTGCAGGCGGGGGTGTTATCCACTTAATGTTTACTTTTTCCCCCCTTCGGGCAGGAAGGGTTATGTCAAGCAGACCTCAGGTCATTCTTGGGTCTCTTTGTAGCTTAGGCTTATGGGGCCCTCGCTGAGTGTGCCTAGGCTGAGCTTGCGGTGCAGGCTTAGTTCTGCATCTGCTTATAGCACGGCATTACTGGATGCATTCCCCATATAGTCGCACACCTTCTCGGTTCCCTGAGTCCCCTCGGTCCCGTTGCGTAACTGGCCGTGTTATAGCTGCACGCGAATCAATAGCTGTCGCTTCAGTCATTGATTCTGATGAAATGGCGCTCTGGGCCGACTTATAGAGCAGTTGGCTCCGCCCCCTCTGGTGGGCTCGAGCGTCATTGTTTTGTGCAGCGACACAAACATTAACAAATCAGGCTTCAGTAACAGAGTAAACAGGAGTTTCCCCATACAGTCGTCGATGACGACGAAACGCTCATTCCCTTATCTCAGGGAACCGAGATTACGTGAGTAACCGGAGTGTTTTAGAACTATTCTGGAGAAAATGAGCCTGCTGGGGAAAGATTTAAAAAATACAAAGTAAGCAAGTTAATAGACTCATTGCTGAAATTCATTGTGCTGTTATTGTTGTTAACAGGCATGGTTTATTTGCTCTGTCTTAGGATTGCAAGTGTCCTGGGATGGATGAGGGGGTGAGTGAGATGCTGGTGGAGCTACTTAGGGAGGACATCCAATTCTAGAGAGAGACAGAGAGAAGAGCACAGAAGAGCAGGGAGAGACTGATTTCTCTTCTTGAGAGAATGGTTAACAAATAAATTATTAGCCATTCTCTATCAGGCAAGAGAAAAAAGTGGGGGAAAATGGGTACATTACAACTTTTCAATATCTTTTTTTTAAATGTCACATTGTCAATGAAACAACCTAATTTCTGTAGTTTGTGATGTAAGTTAAAAATGAAATGAATAAGTTGTATGCATTATTTATTTTTGTAGTGTAATTTATTTGTAAATGAGCCTGAGTACTTTATATACATTTTGTATTTTTGTTTTGCATATTGACATGTGTAAATAAAAGAAAAGTAATTATGTACTTTGTTAGTTTTTTAATGCAGCTTATAATTTTTTCACAAAACATTCTTCTACACTTTTATATTTTTGTCCTGTAAATAAATTGTTTTACTCATTAAAACACATTTTTTCTATACATTACTGAAAGTACTTTTTTACAACTATTTACAATATAACTTAGGTTTAACATCAGAAAAACAACATCAATTTTAAGCCCAGCTCTGCCTTCATGTGTTCTGGGGTCTTCAGGAGGTGAATCTCTTGGTGGCGAATGGCCAGCACCTCCTCAGCGACTCGGAAGACAATGCGGTGGACAGTGTAATAAGGCATGTCAAACACTCTGGAGAGCACTCTGTATGATGTACCACTGGCAGATGTAACAGATATGGAAAGTAATGTTCATGTAGAATTACACAAAAATGTTCACAATGCATACCTGATTTGCCTGTCTGTGTGTGCACCTTCCCCTTTAAATTTCTGACAGCAGTCTTAATTTCCTGTCTTTGCACCTCCTCTTCCCTTTCTGAACTGTCTGTGCATGGGAGAGGTGAGTTTCTAATGAGCTCTAATTAATCTAACTTCATCGTTTCTTTAAAAAGTACAAAGTATACTCTGTTTAAATCATATCTGTGACATTATTTTACATGTATATTTGATTATTTTTGTTTTTTCACTAAGTTTGATCAGTTTTATGCCTCATCGATGCACTTGAAGCACATGCTAATTGCATTGCATTGCACTTCCATTTAACAGAAAAGACTGTTTCATGTTTTATTCAGGTATGCTGTTTTGTCACTTGTTAAATTGATTTTATTGTTTAAAACTGTTATTCTATTTTCTCTTCCCCTTTCTGCACTGTCTGTGCATGGGAAAGAACAGACAAAGGGCGAATTCACACTGTGTAAAGACTGTTTTATGTTTCATTCAGTAAATGAAGAGTCGAACCATCGACTGATGTCTGTCTGGTTACTCTGAGAAAAAAACACAACTCAGATAACACCGGTCACACAGACAGAAGAGAAACACCAGGTTCTGGATTGTAGCACCCCATCCGTGTCATCTTTCATTTCTCAGAATATCCAGCAGCACTATCAGGGTCTCCCTGCTCAGCCGAAAACCATTAAAAAAACCTGTCCAGTGCTTGCACATTCAGCTTTATCCTGCAGTACAGGGGTCTGGTCTGATTTAGGGAAAGAAGGAAAAGAGAAATTGTTTAGAGCTATGACAAAGTAATTAGTAGAAGAAATATTAATGTACTTTAGTAAACTACTTTTAGGAACTATTAATACCACAATGGGGGAAAACTACTAGTCATATTTAAAACCTTAGTTAAAGGGATAGTTCACCCAAAAATAAAAATTCCAAACTTGGAACAACTTGAGGGTAAGTAAATGATTACAGAATTTTAATTTTTTGGTGAACTATCCTTTAAGTAAAAGTATTATCTTGCATACTCTAATATACTTAAGATATTGAGAGTAAAAGTAAAGATATTCAGTATTGTTCTGAAAAAGAATTCGTCAGGATGGTTTGGCATTAATATTACTGCTGCACTACTGTGTATGTTGCATTTTACTTCTGAATATGTTCAAGGTTATTAAATTTAAAGTTGCCTACTTCATACTGTTGGGTAGTTTAATCTACAGCAGTGCATCATGTTGTAAAAGACCATATTTTTATAGTGTTGCTGTCCTGTGAGAAAAAAAGGAAAACTTAGTACTTCACATTTGTATGAGAATACTTAAAGAATGTACTTCCTTACAGTCCACCACTGATTATTTTGAAAATGAAAGTAACAACATTTTGTCAGAATATTAACAAATTGTTGCTAACTATATCAAAGGCTGCATCTGAAGGACTCAGGCCGGTCAAACAGAGCACTGTTCAGCTGTGACAGCTGCCACTGAACATTGAGCTGTACAATGCCCTATTTATTTTATTCACCGTTTTATTTTTAAGCTTAACTGCCTAAAAAATCTGGGTTGCAAACCTGTCTACATATGATCACCATGGTCAAGACAATAAACTATATGAAATCGCACCTTTGTAAGATATCAGTCAGCATTTGAACTGCTGTGTGTATGTGTGTGTGTGTGTAGTTTTGTAGTTTTTCATATCATTACATTATTCAAGTAAGCTTCACGCCAATACTTGCATTTAAAGTTGTAATCCGGCAATTAAGGATGCAGCAAACCAGTGTAACTTACCTGGCCTCGTTCTTGGCTAATCACCATCTCCTCCATTATGACATAAAACATAAAAACAAAAATGAGCAATTCTGGCTTCACCTATCCTGGTTGTGGCTAGAAGGGATACAGCTCCGACCGGAAACGAACAATGAAATTAATTTTCTACCTATTAAATTGTGTTTTATTAATGTCTACACCTACCCTAAACCTACCCCTTACAATAATGAAAAAAATTGTATTTATTGTTGTACAGTGTGACAAGAATTATGCTGTATTGATGTGTGCATGCCCAGTAGCGCCTTACGTAGTCTATTCCTTCTAGCCTTAACCACCTATCCTGGTAGGATCCTGGTAGCTCTCCTCTTGCACCATTGCTATGTGACAGAGCGCTAATCAGGATCCCCTAGTGGTGCAATTAGGAAATCCTGCAAAGGCGGTGCATCCTTCATGCACTTCGGAGGCATGGCCTTCGAAGTGTGTGCATTTCAGTTTGAGACACAGCTTATGAGTTATGATTGACTGTTAGTGATAACACCTGCTGTTAATAAGAAGACTCAATGAAGGGGAGAAAACAGAGAAGAGACACAACTACAATTGCCTTACAGCCCACAGTGCCTTATAAATGAAGTTGAATGATTCTCCAAAGGATGATTTTAAAGAGAATTAACTTAAAATTTAAGGGCCAAGTTTCCAACTGAAGTAAATATTAATCACCATATTATCTTCAATATATTTCAAGAAAACTGCAGTAAGCAGCGCTAAACCACTGTTAATTCTCAGTAAGGACTTATTTGTGGTCATGACGTCATTGACTCGAAATTATTATTATCACAGCAGTCTCATGTTGATTTCTAACAGGCAGCAACTTATGTATATAGGGTTGCCATAAGACTTACTAAGGGCCAAAGGAAAAGGCCTTACAGAACAGACAGAGAAGGCTACATGCACATTCAGTTCCTGTTTGTAGTGTAAACATTTGTAAATGTTGCTGCTATGGTTGTGGGGATTCTACCCATATCAATGAGAGCCATTATCAATTGTTTTTGTACACCTACAGCAGAAAATGGTGTGGGCCCTGTGGCTGTGGCCAGAGAGCTCTCTCATGTGGAACAGATGGACAGAACAGAAGACCTGCTACTGCCACCTAATGGTTGATATGAGAACATTGTTCTTGTTGTTGACTGTTTTAGTAAAATCAAGAGTGTTGATTGATTTCAAGTTTTATAAAACCATGGAAGATCTGTCAACTTTTAAAATGATTTGGTGCAATCATGGAGCATTGTGTACTGTTTTTGAAGGAAATCTGGTGTTCTCCTTATAATGTTAATGGGGAAGTCGTGGCCTAATGGGACACTGGGACATTGGCTGCCCACTGCTCCGGGTGTATGTTCACTACTGTGTGCATGCACTTGGATGGGTTAAATGTAGAGGACCAATTTCGAGTATGGGTCACCATACTTGACAATGCATCACTATATTTTTTTATTTTTTTATATTAATATTATCTATTATCTCTTCTCTCTTGATCCATAGCTGGCATTGTGCCGACGACATCTTCGGAGCTCATACGCTGCTGTAGGTGCCAACGGACTTCCAGTGTTAGTGTTAATTAAACAAATAATCAAACTACAAGGTCAACAAAACTAATCTAAGAAAAAACTGAGGACAACTGAACAGATCCAACCTCACACAGGCTGCTGTTTTGGGCCAAAAGCAAGGTTAAATCCAAACACAATGTAGCACAGCAACATTCAAGACATGTAGACGCAAGACCAAACAAAATCAAAGTGAACATTCAGGAAGTTAAGTTCTCAGACCAAACAAGGATAATTAACTAGGCACACCTGAACAGAATAATACAATCAACACAACAAGGGAAATGGTGCAAAAGGAAAACAAAGTCCAAATTAACAGAAAATGTGACAGTAAGAGCTATCTGTCACGATTCTCAGGGAGTCAGGAACACGGAATGAGGAAACACGGAAAATTCACAAAACTAGAGTCTTTAATATCCAATAGGGTTAGATGGAGCACAGGCAGGGAAAACATTCGGGAAGACAATACAAGGACCGACAAACACTAACTGAAAGGACTGGGGCTTTAAAGACAGGATAACGAGGGAACTAAGGAGACACACCTGGAATCAAATTAAACAATCAACATGAGGGAGAAACTGGGTCACAGAACTCATGGGGAGCAAAAAACACAACAAAAACAGCCCAAATTCCTGACATAACACCCCCTCTCGGAAGGTGCGTCCTCGCACTGTAGAAACATCCAAAGGGGAGGGGCGGGTGGGAACTTGGGAGGCGGCTCAGGAGGAGGAAGGACACCCGGGAGGGGGCCGGCAGACAAAGACCAGGGGGGCGACGATGAAGTAGGGAGCAGCCAGGGAAGAGACAGGAGGGACCCGGAGCAGGAGGAGCCTGGCGGGACCCAGGCCACAGCCATAACAGTGGCCCACGGTGGAGCCGACGGAGGGAGGAGCCATGAAGGAGGCATGGCCGCCGACTCCAGGGGGCCAACCAACGGCGGAGCAGGTGGAGGAGGACCCCGAGGTGGAGACGGAGAGCCGAAGAGCAAGGGCAACGGGGAGGATCCGGGGTACCAAGGCGGAGCAGATGGTGCCGGCGACTGAGGCGGAGATGGGGATCCAGATGGCCACGGTGGAGCCGGAGCAACAGAGGACTGAGGAGGAGCCGAGGGGATGAAGGAGCCTGACGGAGCCGGAGGGATGAAGGGACGAGGTGCAGGATGGTCGACGCCAAACCAAGGCGGAGCCGGAGGGACGAGGGAGCCTGGTGGGGCTAGTGGAGAGATGGGCCACAGCGGAGAGGAGGGAGCTAGGAGCCATGGTGGAGCCAGTGGGTCAACGGGCCGAGGCGGAGTCCGGGCCCCAGAGGCTGGAGGCAGAGTCGAGGGAAACTCCGACCATGGCGAAGCTGGAAGATGGCAGTCCCGCGGGGCTCGCACCGTAATGATGGTGGTCTGAGGGCGAGCAGAGGGGCTGCCAGACGACAGCGGTGGAGGAGGCAGGAGCGGGTGGGAGGGTGGGCATTTGTGAGCCTCCGGGCTTCCAGGGCTGAACTCAGGAACGGGAACCAACACTGGAGTGCGCTTTCGAGGAGCAGGCACTGGAGGCGTGGGCTCTGGAGGGCGCTTTCGGGGCGCAGGCACTGGAGAGCGCTCTGGAGGTGCGGACTATGGAGGACACTTTCGGGGAGTAGGCACTGGAGGGCGCTCTGGAGGAGCGGGCACTGGAGGGCACTTTCAAGGAGCGGGCACTGGAGGATCGGGAGCCCCCTCAGGGCTGGACAAGGGAACCAAAGACGAAGGAGGGCTGGCCAGGACCAGCGGGAACGACGGAGAGAGGAGAGGGGGCAGTTCGATCTCCAGATCCCCCTCCTAGTCAATCAGATCCCCCTCCATGTCCAGCAGTCCCAGCTGTATAATCAGCTCACCCTCAGCCACGATGCAGGGGGCGGAGCTCCTCTCCGCGCTCTCACTGTCCGCAGTATTCTCCCACGTGGCAGGCTCTGCTGCCGGCTCTCGCACCTTGACTGACGTCATCAGTGGCTCTGGCTCGTCGGTTCACCGTGGGCTCCGGCTCTCCGTCAGTGGTAGGCTTAAGCATGCGCTCTGCGCAGCGGGGAGATGGTGGGCTGGGCACTGGGTCTGGAGTGGATCAGAGTTCACTCCACGAAGGCGGCAAAATCCTCTTGAGGAACATCTACGGACGACAGCGATCTGCATGTGTTCAGGCTTGCATCATAGAATGCGCAGAGCGCGTCGTCCGGGTAGCTGGTGGCGTTAGCTAACAACAGGAACAGTCTTGTATGGTCCTCGAGAGATCGTTCCTCCTGCTCCAGGAATTCTGGGCTAGACGAGGGGATCCATAGGGAAACAACGGCAAGAAAAAACACTGTGTAAACATGGGAAAAAAAAGGAGGGTAGACGCAGAGGTAACTGTATTGGTCGGTCCTTCACAATTCACAAAACTAGAGTCTTTAATATCCAACAGGGTTACATGGAGCACAGGCAGGGAAGACATTCAGGAAGACAATACAAGGACCAACAAACACTAACTGAAAGGACTGGGGCTTTAAAGACATGATAACGAGGGAACTAAGGAGACACACCTGGAATCAAATTAAACAATCAACATGAGGGAGAAACTGGGTCACGGAACTCATGGGGAGCAAAAAACACAACAAAAACAGTCCAAAATCCTGACACTATCATTATAGTGCACTTCTGTTTTATGCTGAAAGTAAAAAACTGCCATTAAAAGCATGTTTCAAAAAATAAATTGCTGGGAATTTTGCCTTCTTAAGACTCATATTGAGATCACCCTGCATCAGTAGACTGTGTTGCATCCTACTAAAAGTAGCCAAATTCTATTAGGCCATATTTACAATTTCAAACTTCCATTTCAATTAGCCAGTGTCAAGTGTTACATCCAAACCAGAAGTGGCCCTAATCTGTTTCATGATATATGGGGCATATTTGCTATTTCAAATGTGGGACAAGTTACGCTTACACACTGATTAGCCAATGCTGACTGTGACGTATGTTTGCCGAAAGTGGCCCAAATTGATATTAATTATATGGACAATAATTGTAATTTTATACGAGGGCCACTTTAGGCTCACAGCCACATTAGCCAGTACTTACTGTGCCATATTTTTGCCAAAACTGGCCCAGATATGGTTTAGGATAACTGGGCCACATTTGTGGCATCATATAAGGGCCACTTTAGGCTCACAGCCACATTAGCCAGGTACACCACATTTGATTGGCACTATTTGGGCCATATTCACTATTTACCACATGGGCCACTTTAGGGTCACATTCAGATTACACATTGCTGTGAACACCACATCTTTTCCTACAGAGGCCCACATTTGATTTGATACATTTGGGCCATTGTTGACATTTTACATGTGAGCCACTTCAGGCTTATGGTGAACGCACTTGAACGCCACCACAAAGTCGTTGTTATGTGTGGGAAACTCAAAATCTTAAAGCCCAGAGTTTCCGAGTTGGAACTATGTCAGTGAGAAAACGTGTCGGATGCAATGGACACAGCCAAAGATTATAGGTATGCAGCTTCTGTATTGATGGTAAATTTGTTGAAATTAATAAAATGGTTAATTTTTTTGTAATGTAAAATAAAACTAAGTTACATATACAAAATATTATATTATTGTATAATTACCATAGAATAGCCTATATAATGATTCAGTTTACATCACCTTCATAAATTGAATAAAAACAGAAAAAAAGCAAAAACACAATGATGCACATTCTTTATTCATCATTTTGTAGATGTAGAGTTTAAAAAATCGTTCAATTTTAAAAGTTAAATCAGAAGTCAGAAATTCCAATTTGGTTGGAAATATATGTAAAAACACATTAGCTGACAAATTCCAACTTACTAGAAAGATTTAAATATTTTATTAGTTTGTATTTTGTTGACATGACATCAAACTTTTAATAATGTCAGGTTTTTGTTGTAAAGGACAAATCAACATATAGAGAAAACTGGATTCTCCTTCAGGAACTCACACTGCGTCGGAAATGATTTGGGAACTCTTCTGCATGACTGCGTCCAGAAGCACCTGTGAAATCAGTCCAATAGTGTAGCGAGACGTCATGGGCGGGGTGACCATAGACTGTAAAATAAATGGATGTAGTCTCCATGACGTCACCGATAGGTTTCTGAAGAGCAATTTTGAAGCTTTTTTTTTTGTTTTTGGAGACGATCGTCACCTCTTGGCAGCATGTCACAAATCGAAAATGGGCAAAAAGGTGGGACGTGGGTGGAGCTGGTTGCTGAAACCACTCCCACATAGCATGACAGTGGTGACAGCAGCAGCAATCCACCTGTCACTCAAGCGGCCACGCCCTTAATTATGCAGAACTTTAAGCTTAATATAATTTAAACGGATGAGTTATAAAAAAAATTCACCCCCCTCACAGTTGTCATGAAGGGCAAAATTAGCTAAATAGACCAAAACCGTTTTTGGTACCAGGCTGTAAACTTTTTTTCTGCTGTAAAGTTGGGTATTTTAACATGGAGAGTCTATGGGACTGACTCCCTTTTGGAGCCAGTCTCTAGCGGCCAGTCGATGAATTGCATTTTAAGTCACTTCCGTGTTGGTTTCAAGACGAAGACCGGGAGGTTGCCGCTTGGGGGTGACATAGTGACCAGGAAGCTTAAAAGTGCACCTGGTGTAAACAGCATTAGCTTCTGCTGTTCAGCAAGTGATCTGTGTTGTGTTCATCTTTGAAGTGTGTGTGTGTTGTACCAGTGCACAAATTATTCAGACAAAATGCAGAGTAGTGAAGAAAGTGACAGGCAGCGTTTCAGGCCTTGTGTTCCTTCCTGCCTTCACTACATCACGGGTGGGGATGCACATGCTCTGTGCATTGCCTGTTTGGGAGTGGAGCATGCACATGCAGCTCTCAAGGGAGCTGAATGTGTCGATTTTTATTGCATGCTGCTGCACAGGCTCTGCTCCCACCTGGCGCTCTTTGATGAGAGCGCTCAGGCTCACGGCCCTTGTGGCTCAGGTCCTGTGCCTGCCAAAGCAGCTCGGAGACTTAAATCATTGAGATTGCAGAGGAATCTGGAGGAGGGTTTGGAGACAGGCATGCCCTTTTCTTCTCCCTCACCCACTAGATCAGGCAACCTCTCTCAGGGTTCGGAAGCCCTTCCCCAACAGAGCCCTTCCCCCACACGTCTTCACCTGTCTTCCTCTGAGGAGGTTGATGTGGCTGGCCTTGACCAGGATGAGACTGAGAGGATGAGGATGAGACTCTTCACCCCAGTCTATCCAGTATGAGGAGCTGTTGGAGGTGGTGACAAGGGCTGTAGTAAAATCAAAGACTGATTGGCCTGAAAAGAAGCAAGAAGACCATCCAAGAAGTACACTGGACAAGCGCTTCCTGCACCTCCTCCATGCCGGAGCCTTCCTTTGTTCCCTGATCACCATGCCAAGGTTGTGAGATCATAGGAAAGGCCATATTCGGCTCGCTTATTCAGCCCCAATGTCCTCTAATTTTTCCAGCATTCTAGGGCTGAAGCAGCATGGCTGTGGGGCAATGCCTAGAGTTGAACAGACACACACAGACACCAGCTATCTGTCCCCTGAGTCAGCATCGCCCCTGAAGGCTCCAGCCACCAAGCCGCTGAGAACAACTTTGGTTTTGGTGGGTAAAGCTTTTACTGTAGCAGGTCAGGCTGGAGCATGCCTGCACACCATGGCGGTGTTGCATGCATAGCTGGCTGACCTGCTCAGAGACCTGGATGAACGTGAACATGTCGGCTCCGATGACATCAGGGAGGCAGCAGAGGGCATGTCTGGTTGAACCTGTCTGATATGAAGGACAAGGACAGGTTCTTCCTTTTGGATGCCCTGCTTTTTCCTTCGGGCCTCTTTGGCGATGCATTGACCTCTGTTGTCGAGTGGTTTCAGGAGGCTAAGAAGGAAGCGGCGGCATTCCAGCGGTACCTCCCCCGCCGAGTCCAGATCTCATGGGATGCTGGGCAGGAGCAGCCCTAGCCGTCTACCAGCTCCTCATACAGGCTGCAGCAGAAAAAGAGCATTGCTTCCCGGGCTCCCCTGCAGAGAAATCAAGGGTTGGGTGGTACTTTTAGTCAAAGCCAACTAGGGAGAATGTGGATCTGTCATTCTCTCTAGGAAGGCTTCGGCGAAGAACCTCTGGTTCTTCAGGGCACAGAGGTCTCCAGCAAGCGCCCCTCTCAGTTTCCGCCCGGAAACGTAGTGGTCCTGGGAAGCTCGCATCTGAATCAGGGCACCGAGTCAGTTGTTCTGATGACACCAGAGGCCAGTCTCGAGAGGCTTGTTCCCTTAGTAGACTTTTTGGCAGCTTGGAAATGCCTGCCAAATATGTCTAAGTAGGTACTGCAGACAGTGGAAAGAGGCTACAGAATCCAGTTTAGTTCTCGGCCACCTCGATTCAACGGGGTCACATTTACTGTGGTAAGCCCCAAGAAGGCTCTGGTGATGGAACAAGAAGTGGCTACCCTCTTGAGAAAAGAGGCAATGGAGTGCGTCCCTCCACTCGAGAGGAAGTCTGGCTTTTACAGCCGATACTTCATTGTTCCCAAGAAGGATGGGGGGTTGCGTTTCATCATAGATCTGCGCCAACTCAACCGCTCAATCAAGATTTTCAGACTCAAGATGCTGACTTTGAAACAGATTGTGATGCAAATCAGGTCTGAGGACTGGTTCATCACCATACATTTGAAGGACACAGGAAGTTCCTGAGGTTTGCTTCGGGGGCGAAGCATACAATACCGGGTTCTTCCGTTCGGTCTAGCACTGTCACCCCGCACTTTCCCCAAGTGTGTGGATGCTGCTTTGGCTCCTCTCAGACTCCAGGGCATCCACATAGTAAATTATATCGACAACTGGCTGATATTATCCCAGTCTGAGCAGATGGTGGTTTGGCATAGAGATGTCATCATTGCCCATATGAAAGAGCTGGGGTTGAGGCTGAACTCCAAGAAGCTATGCCAGTCACTTTATGTAAGGCAGTTTCAGTGACTGTTGGGCCTGATGGCAGCAGCATCCAACATAATACCTTTTGACCTGCTGTACATGAGACCCCCGCAGTGGTGGCTCAGGACCAAGGGGTTTTCCCTGAGGGGCAACCCATATCGCATGATCAAGGTTACTCAGCACTGCCTTTGTGCCTTAGTCATGTGGAAGAAACCTTGGTTCCTGTCTCAGGGACCTGTGTTGGGTGCTCCGTGTCATTGTGTAACACTTACAACGGACGCTTCCCTCACGGCTTGGGGAGTAACCCTGAATGGTCACTCAGCCCAGGGTCTATGAGAAGGCCATAATCTCTCTTGGCACATAAATTGCCTGGAGATGCTGGCAATATTTCGGGCTCTGAAATACTTCCTCCCAGACCTCAGAAGTCATCATGTGCTTGTACGAACAGTCAACAGTCCGGTGGTCTTTTATGTAAACCAACAAGGGGGTCTGTGGTTGCATCCACTTTGCAAACTGGCACACCAGATCCTCCTGTGGGCCCAGGGAAGGCTGCTGTCCCTGAGGGCAGTCTATATCCCAAGGCATGTCAATCAGGGAGCAGAAAGGCAGGTGAAGGCAGGCACCTGTAAAGGCAGGTGCTGAGGCCCAGGCAGTGGGGCAGATTTGGAGCATTTTTGGCCAGACTCAAGTCGACCTGATTGTGTCTCTGGAGACCTCTTTTAGGACTGGGTGCCATGGTACAGACATGGCCGAGGCTGGAGAGGTTTTGGAGAGAGTCTAATAGCCCCATTCTGGCTGCCCCGAGTTTGGTTCTTGGACCTTGTGTCACTTCTCAACGGGTTTGCATGGGAGATTCCGATCAGGAGGGACCTTTTGACTCAGACGGGTGGCACGGTTGTTCATCCTCACCTGGAATTATGGAAACTGTGGGTGTGGCCACTGAGAAGGAACAACTCATAGCTGCTGGTCTCTCAACTGAGGTTGTTGGGACCATTCTTCACTCCAGGGCTCCCTCCACAAGGAAAATATACTCCCTGAAGTGGAAGCTATTCACATCATGGTGTGGAGATCACCAGTTGACCCAGTCAACTGCCCAGTTGGTTCAGTGCTGGAGTTCCTGCAAGAGTGATTCTTGGTTGACTCCCTCCACCTTGAAGGTTAATGTGGCAGCTATATCTGCTTAAGCAAATGGATAGTTGAGGCTATGTCCCTGGCTTATGATTCCTCTGACCTCTGGTCACCTTTGGGTGTCAGGGCCCACTCAACCCGAAGTATGGTGGCCTCCAAAGTGTTCTTATCTGGTGTATACTCAGTGTTTGTGAGGCTGCGGTTTGGTGTACCCTGCTCACCTTTGTCAGGTTTTATAACCTAGATGTTGAGACCACTCTGGGCTCTAGAGTGCTTCTGTTTTGAGATGTGCACATCGATTTCACACTAGACAGGTATTTGTCAGTATGGCGGAGTTGGTAATCTTGTTCCCAAAGTATTTCCGATGCAGCACGAGTTCCTGAAAGGGAACATCTCTAGGTAACCATGGTTTCCTGAAGGAATGAGACACTGCGATGCCCTGCCATACTTCATGTATCCCTGTAAGCGCTTGCTTCATCCTATCAGAAGCTAATGTTGTTTATACCGGGTGCCCTTTTAAGTTTCCTGGTCGCTATACCCCTACAACACGTGCTCACCTATTGGACTGATTTCACACGTTTCAGCACACAGTCACACAGAGGTGATCCCAAAACATTTCCGACGCAGCATCTTGTTCCCTTGGACAGATGTCAAGATTCATGTCAGACAGACCCAAAATATTAATGTTAAGGTATGAGCAGAGAAAAGTTAACAAACTTTTTACAAAATTTTAGTAAAACGTGAATACACAAATGTTCAAGTGACAGTGAAATACCTTTTTTCCTCCAGTAAAATATTACAGATAAATCCTTGTCTGAAGACAGAGATCACCATATACAGACAGAATCGTTTTCCTTTCAGCTATTGTGTAATGTATATTTTCTGTTAGCTGTTTAAATGAAGAACTAGCGATGGCTGTTTGGTGAATGAATAACTTTTTTGATCTAATTGGTCAAACAGTTTTGTAAAATGTAATTTGTTTGCAGTTGATTTTGATTCATTAGGATAGTTGATTCATGCACTGAATCGTTTATTGAGGCTTCTTATATTGTTATAGGATATTCTAGAAGACAGAAAACAAAACAAAAAAAACATTGGATGAGGAGGATATTTAGCTACAATCCATTGCAGGGAACAAAACCTACAAAAGTCTCCTATCTCCTATCAGTGATGAAGCAGCCCTTTATTAAGCGAACAGATTGTGAACAATTTTCTACTGGAGGCATGTGTTCCTGTAGTAGAGAATCATTCACAGTCTGTCCATTTATCCATACTAGTATTACAATATGATTAAAATATGGGGACACTTCATTGGCTGTGCCTTTGATCTGATTCATTTTTCATGAAAATCAGAGCAGTGGTCTAGGAAGAGTTTGATTTATTTTATTTTTTTTTCCAGAAAAGTCGTCAGGGAAAATCACGTCAGGGAGAAACATGACTCAGCGTTAGCCAAGGATTCATCAGAAAAAAACTGTTTCTAGCCCTTATGGTTCAGATTATTTGCATAAACATGCAGTTTTGAGTTGCTGGTGATGCTAGAGGGTTTGAGATAAAGAATCCAAACTTGGTACGGTTAATGATCAGGATGTCCTATCTGTGTGCAAAATTTCACAACTTTTTACCATGCGGATCTATGGACTGCTGTAGACTTCCATGTCAGTAGAAGTAGAAGACTAATGATTACAATTAATTATGCTAATATAGTTGTCATTATCGTTACTGTTCTTGTGTGAACAGGCCTTAAAAATAAAACTTGACAGAGCTCCAAACATCAAACTCAGAATCACGCAGCAACAAAAAAACAGCAAAAAAAGTTAGCCAAGCACAACAGAAGTTTATGTCTAAAATTAAGCTCAAAAAATGATTTGTTTGATTTATTGCAGTTTTATTGAGGAGGTGTCAAACTTGAATTTTATGTTAATTGCCTGTTACATCTGTCATTTAGGTGACTGGCCAAACATTATTAATCATTTACCTTAGATGAGAAGTCAAAATCCATTATTTCATACTCAGACTGCAAGTGATCATTTAGGTATTTTGCATTTTGTTGTTGTTACAGTTCAATGCTCAGCTCCAAGATGAAGAAAGATAAGTGCCAGTGGTACCCTAGAGAAAACAACCATGGGAACAACATGATGGGCTTTAGCTGAGAAACAATACTCGCCCTATATTCAGCACAGTGTTGCATGATAAAAACGCACACAAAAGGCCCTGCCCATGCCATTTCTTGTGAAAGGCAAGAGGTGGGGTCTGCCTAGGCTTTATAGCCAGGATTACTCGAGTTGACATTAACACATCTTCCTCAGACTACAGTTGAAAGACATCAGCAGAAATGAGGGGTGAGACTATAAATGTTTTAAGTTAAATTAAATTACAGTGTTCAACCTGTATATACACGTACATACATGTGTTTTATGTACAGGATTGCCTGAATGTACATAACTTTCTTTTACTTGTTTTAGCACTTGTAATCTTAAGCCTCTTGGGATGTGCCCTTGGAGAAGACCGGATTTTTTCTTGGAGTGGAAACGACAGCCAAGTTGACGCCAATGAGAACGGTGACTTTAAAAGAAAATAACAATAATAATAAAGGTCATAAAAACCCCTTAAACAATAATTCAGGCATCAGGGTAATGAACAATTATGATGCTTGTCTCTTTGCCTCTGAAGCGTGTCTGACTGATGTGGCATCTTGCGGGTGCTGCCTGATGCAGAAGCAGATCTGGATGTTCGAGATGGTTTTCAACATGACATTAGATGAACTACAGAGGAACCTGGATAGAGCTCATTCAGTGTTAAACAATATTCGCGGTGAGACAGCCATTTGTAGATATCTTGTTTATCTGTTTCTTGCACTTCATTTAATTATCTTAAAATACCTTTTAAAAAATTTAGGTTTGAAATTTACCTGTTAGAATTTGTTATTAGATTCATAATAACAGTATTCATAATGTAGCTGACAGTGATGGAATCATGATTTTACATGCTGAATTACAATTGGTTTAGTCTATTGCATATTGAATTGTGATAAGCAGAGTTGTATGACTCAAGATTTGACTCGGAGTCAGAAATTTGAGGACTTGTGACTTGACTCGACATAATCAAAGAAGACTTGCGACTCGACTTAGACTTTGACAACAATGACTCGAGACTTGACTTGGACTTGAGCCCTGTGACTCGGCAAGTCTTTACACCGTGTCTACACAGGACACGAGCAGCACGACGCGACAAAATACAATAGAACCCATTATAATCAGCGATGCTGTCTACACTGGATGTGGCGCAGCATGATACGACAAATCCCCGACAGTAAACTAAATGCTGCGTTCTATTTATGATGTACAGACACAAATTTCAAATGAATTTTAACAGTCACTTTGTCACGTCCAGTCAGTGTAGACAGACTTTAGCTGTGAGGGACTCTCTTGAGTGAGCGCTTGAGTGAGCGCTTTTGTATTCATCCACATAATGTTTAGGATATTTAATGTTTTAGACATTTAAAATACACATAATCACTATAAACCTCATATTGAAACAACAGCAGCCTAGCCTAATAATAGACTAAACCTTTCAAACATAATTCTTTTTTTTTTCATGTCAAACGCTTGTATGTTGCCTACGTATAAAAGTTCACTCTACTCTTCCTATTTACCAGCCACTCACTTTCTCGTCTTTCAGAAGAAATGGATGAATGTGTTGTAGGCTAAATCTGACAGACTAGGCTACAGCGCACAATAGCCCCTAAACTAAGCCATCAACTGTGATCATTATGAACTTGTTTAAAACACAAAATACATTTACTTACATAGGCTATATTTGTGTATCTGAATAACTACAGTTTTGCCGAGAATAATTTTGCATGCCTCATTTCTTGCTGCCAGACATGTTCGGTTTAGGCTATTTGTGGTCGACATATAACTCAAACTTGACATATTAACTCAACCCCTAGAATTATTAAAATATTAACATTTTATTTTGAATGAAGAATAACAAAGAGATGTGCAGCACCATCATTATAACCATTATTTCTCTTGTCTCCGTGACAACATGAAATTTTAATAATTATTATAACTATTTGTTGAGGAAAACACATCATCCAGTCCGTCTTTTAAACCCATCCACTGATGGTTTCTTATTTTATTTAACATTTGTATATATTATAACTATTGTTATTTACTTTTCCGCTTCATTTCATGTAGGCCTATCTCTTTGCCCAGTAATTAACGTTCTGCATCAATGTATCAGTTTAGGACTTGAAGTAGCCTGCCATAAATGAATCATTAACAAATGAAAGTGGACTTAAAAGAAATTATTCATTCACTTAAGCCTATATTTGTTTACAAACAATGATTCATTACTCAATGAAACACCACTAATTATTATATCTTTATAATTATACTTACTATATAGACTACAGTATTAATTATATTAAATTTACTGTAATAATTAATACAGAGACAGTCGTTTGGGCAAATAGCACTAATGACTTGTTTGGGACTTTAAGCTTAAAGTTGAGGACTTGCAACTTGCCTTGGACTTGCTCGTCTTGACTCGGGACTTACTTGTGACTTGCAAAACAATGACTTGGTCACACCTCTGGTGATTAGTGCTGTATTTTTTATATCTATTTAACCATCTGTAACCATCATTAATAGAGCAAAGTTGGTGTGCTGACTGTCTCACACAGCCAATAGAATACAGGACACATTGTCATTGTCATGGCAATGAAAAATGGCTGGAATGTAGATTTAATTAAAACAGTCTAAAACATGAAACCAACCTAAAACGTTAACTTTGTTCTGCTATCTTCTTAGAACTGCTATGTCCTTCAAAAAGTGCAAAATATTTCATTTATAGTTTAACGAGTCTCTTTTCCTTTTCTTATTTTGCAGCCAGTCGCAGTGCCTTCTCTGTGGCTCTTACTGACACTCGCCTCTGTGTCGGTCCAAATCGTGAAGACTCTGTGGTGAAGTATAGCAGCGTATTTGTTAACTTGGGAGACAGCTACAGCCCCGACACTGGTGCCTTTGTAGCACCACGTTCTGGTGTCTACAGCCTGGCACTAACGGTTTATAGTGATGCTGGTGCTCCTGGAGCCGCATTGGCTGCTTGTGCTCGACTCCGACTGAACGGCCGCACTATTGCATCACCAAGCGAGAACAACCTTCAAGACCAGGAGGACAGCACTAGCGCTCTGCTAGTAGTGCAGCTGCATGCAGGAGACAGGGTGGATGTTGCTCTTCCAGCCGGCTGCTTTCTGTGTGACAATAACAACCACTACAATACTTTCACTGGGTTCCTGCTCTATGCAACTGATTAATATAGAAAATGCGATGCTAAGTATGCAACTGTTACTTAAAGTTGATGTTGTTGTATGGTACTTTTCGATTTCAGTAGTGCAAAAATGGTATATTGTGATTTAAAACATGTTTCCTCTGCTGTCTCTGCCCATAATACATTTCTCTCTCCAAAAAACCTTGCACATTTACACAATTTAAAACAACTTCTTTCAAGCTACACTGTATAAATACAAAAAAAAAAATGAGGTCAGAGTAATACATTTTTTTTTAAAAATGAATGCAAAGAGCATATTCAGAAATACTGAATGCTGAAATACTGCTTTTTTTCTGAAATAAAAATTGTGGTTCTTTTTTTCTGACACATTCACTTGGCTTTCATATCTATATCATATTATCTTACCCCAAAAGCAACAGTCATTGATTCAGCTGACACTGAAATACAGCTGATTTTGCATCACATTGATTTAATGTTCCAGAAGTACACATTTTCTTCCATTTGAATATAATCTAACAAAGTCCATCTTTGGTAGTAATACTGATTCCATTTTAAGTTTATCCAACTGCTTCAATTTATTGTCAAAAGGACATTTTACTAAATTTAATTTTTTTTAAAAGTATTATAAAAATAATCCCAATGGCTTATTTAATCCTGTCAATCACAACTGAAAAGTATTTAAACCAAGAAAGCTTACCTAACAGCTGTTAAAATTATTCTACCCTATCCCATCCCATCTCTTTTTTATCACATATTTTAGTGTAGATCTGTTTTAGTGTAGTATGTTCTATTTTTAAATAAATAAATACAAGACGATATTTATTTTTAATTAATTTATTTTTATTTAATTATTTATTGGCGTTTTTGCCTTTTATTGTGATAGGATAGTTTAGAGCCGACAGAAAGTGATGTGGGAGAGGAAGAAGGGGATTGGGATCAGGAAAGGTCTTCGAGCAAGTATTCAAACTCGGGAGCAGAGCATGCACACTGCCCACAAGGCTATCGGCAGCAACATTTATTTATTTAAAATACACTGTATGGACAAAAGTATTGGGGTACACCTCTTAATTATTGAATTCAGGAATTTCAATCAGATCCATTGCCACAGATCAAGCACCAATCACTGTAAAACACAAGTCACGGTAACTCAAACCGTTTGAGTAAACCGATTGCCTTAAACCAGTTAAGTTTTTAAAACTAAGACTTAGTTCACACTGCAGGCTAAAGTGGCCCAAATCTGACTTTTTTGCCCAAATGTGACCCATATCTGATTTTCTTATAACAGTCTGAACAGCACAAATCTGATTTTTTCAAATCAGGCCCAGGCCACTTTCATATGTGGTCCTAAATCAGATACATATCCGATGTTTTGCAATGTGACACCAGTCTGAACGGCCATGTTGCATTTCATGCGATTTTTACGTCATTGAAATGTGACAGACGTCACAATTCTGCGCTGGAAGAGGCGGGAAGATTAAAATCACAATGGCAGACAATATATAGACAATAATATCACTTTGTTATTTAGGCTCCGATTGCACATTAACTTAAAAATTGCTAAACACACGCTAACACGAGCAGCATCCATTTTTATTTCCGCAAACACAGTGCGCTGCGTCTGACGTCACGTCTTCTTCTGCGCATGCGGGTCACACATGAGACTGATGGCAGTCGCATTTAAATGACAATGTGAACAACAGCACAAAAAAATCGGATTTCAGCAAAAAATCCGATCTGAGCATTAAGACCTGCAGTGTGAACTAAACCTAACAGTTATGAGTGCTCTGAACTTATTTCATTTGAGTTCACTAAACTAAGATATGCACTGCAAACAAGTGATTACTTGAGTGAGAATTGTGTATTAGTCATGAACACCTGCTGTTAACAAAAAGAGTCATTGAAGAGCAAAAAACACAAAAACAACAACTAACTTTAATCACAGCACAAACTGTTTTCCTTTATAGTAGCAATTAGACTCACACAGACATTAAGAATCAGCTCATGAACCTCAGCAATGGTGACCAATAAAAAAAAAAATAATAATAAAATCATGCAGCAATGCATGCTGGGAGCCATGGATGAGTTTTGCACTATGATAGTACCCAGAATGCACTGCAGCATGATTTTTTTTTTTTTTAATGGTCACCATTGCTGAGGTTCACAAGCTGATTCTTGATGTCTGTGTGAGTCTAATTACTACCATAGATGAAAACTTTTTGTGGACAAACTGTTTGAAAAGTTATTTCTATTAACTAAGTATCACAGTGCTACTGGCTCTTAGTATAATCAATTTTTACTATAATCAATACAACATCCATTTAGTCAGAGATTAAACACAATGAGTCTAGGTTCACTCTCACTGAGATCAGCACTCTAATAGACGATTGTCATTATAAGTATATAACAACCAACCGCTGATCATTTTCTCTGGGTTTTGAATTGTAACAAATATGTTTGAGAAACATATGTTTACAACAACCAGAGAAAACTAACACAGAAGTCAAGGGTCAAGAGCCCAACTAAAGCAGACACTGATCTCTAACATGGTTACTTCAAATGAAACTAAATCAACATCTAAACCTTAGTTAATTCTCAATAAGATCTTCTGTAGATGTCTGACAGAAATAAAGTCAGTCTGGTTATTAATAAGTGGAGCTGCTGATGCTGTTTGTGGGGTTGTTTAATCAGATCTTGAGAGATTTAATGTATTTTATTTCAGTTGATTTCATCTAAGGCTGTGTCTGAAGTCAGTTGTAGTAGTTCTTGTGTTTCTCTTTTCTTCAGTGATTCTGTTTGTTAACAGCAGGTGTTCATCACTAATGCTCAATCAGCACTTAATTAATCACTTAATTACTTAACTGCAAGTTTTAAAACTTACATGGTTTAAGCCAAGGGGATTGGTTTACTCAAACGGTTTGAGTTACCCTAACTTGTTGGGTTTTACAGTGTATGCTTATGACACACAGCTCTATATTTCATTTCAACCAGATGATCCAACTGTAGCTGCACAGATCTCAGGCTGGTGGACATGTCACCTGCAGCTCAACCTGGCAAAGGCTGAGCTTCTCATCATCCCTGCCACTCCAATTCTACAGCATGATTTCACCGTCCTGCTAGGTTCATCAACAATTACCCTATCAAGTTTGGCCAGAAATCTTGGTGTAATCTTTAATGACCAGCTGACTTTCAAGGACCACATTACAAAAACCACTCAGTCATGCAGGTTTGTATAGCACAACATTAGAAAGATCAGGCCCTTCCTAACAGAGCATGCAACACAGCTTCTTGTCCAGGCCCTTGCCATTTCTAGGCTGGACTACTGTAATGCTCTTCTGGCTGGACTTCCATCATGCACAATCAAACCTCTACAAATTATTCAGAACGCAGCTGCATGTCTGGTCTTTAATGGGCCCAAAAGGGCCCACGTCACACCTCTCTTTATCTCCCTGCACTGGCTACTGGTTGCGCCTCACATTAAGTTCAAGTCATTGATGCTTGCGTATAAAACAGCCACTGGCTCAGCACCCTCCTACTTCCACTCACTGTTACGAATCTACATCCCCTCCAGAAGCCTGATGAGTACCTAAATGGCTGACACTGAAGTCCCAATCCCTAAGGTAACTAATCCCTTAGTTCCCTAAGGCCAAAACCTGAGCTGCATCCCCTATTAGAGAAAGTGCTGGCATACACCATTCCTTCCTTCTCTGCAGGGCCAAGCTCCAACAAAGACAAGAGACTGGCATCCATGGACCCCACAGCAGCATTGACACAATCCACTAGATCAAGAGCAGCCTCCACTCCACTCATCCTTTAAGACTCATAGCTTTAGGATATACTCTAGTTTTCACTTTTTGGTTTTCATCACCCAAGTGTTTCAGTTCCATTCTCATGTCCCTTATTTCATACTCCAGTAATTCCTCATGAATCAACCTCCTAATCTATGAAACATACACCTCCAAACTTTTGGAAGGAACTGGATGGATGTCAGCCACAGTCTGACTTGTGTTGCAGCCTGGAATTAGACCACACCATGCTGGTTTCATCTGGCCAGAGGAGAACTGGCCCCTGACTGAGCCTGGTTTCTCCCAAGGGTTTTTATACATATCTGTCACCAGGTGAGTTTGGCTTCCTTGCCACTGTTGTCTCTGACTTGCTTAACCACTTAATTCAATGTTATTGAAGTGACTGCACTGACACTATTGGATGAGAACTGAAATGACATCACTCCAGAGCTGCTTTACAGCGGAATTGAACTCATTTCTTAATCGATGATCTTAACACTAAACTTACCTCTGTTTGCATCGTTGAATCATGCTTCCCTGTTTATCCCTGTAAAACTGCTTTGAAACAATCTGTATTGTATAAAGCGCTATAGATCTTTTTTTTCTGCAATGTTTTTGTGTTAGGTATACTGACTGTTGGTCAGGACTACATCAGCAGCTGACATGAAATATTTGTATTATATCTTAAGTTGACATGTTTTGAAATATAATATGTTAAAACTATTTTAAACAGCAATTGATAGCTGTATATTATACAGTAAGAGAATATTGGTAATATTTTTTTTTTGTAAAAAATCATCTAATTCAAAAAAGGCTTTATTGTCTATCCTAGAAAAATAGAAATTTGTCTCTGACGAAGTCTTATACTAAAACAATCCTAAACATGTTTGTTCTTCATACGTTTGTATGTTCTTATTTAAGATACTAATAGCAATTGGGACAAACATTTTCTTATACAAACAAGGTTACCTTAAACCATTTCCCAGATGGGAACAGTTGAAAAGAAGCATGGATAGGATGTAATGGATCCATATCAATATGAAATGCTTCCCTTTCAACTTTCCTTTGTATAGAGTTCTGAAAGAGGAACATTGTCTTTTATATTGTTTGCCGGTTTTACAGTCCTTGAAAGCTTGCGTTTACTCTTTACAAAAATAGAGTTAAACCAGGAGGATATAATGTTAAAAATGAACATGATCAGAGCACTGGATCAGATGCTGCTTCGGCTGTCTTCCCATCATTGTTTTTAGGCCTTGCTAGGCCATCTGTACATCACCTGTCATAATTTTTGTCCTCCACTTTTCAAGTATTTTGCCATTTGGTACCTTTTTGGTAACTCTTTAATTGTTTTACTGTGTGAATCACCCTTTAAAAATACATTTGTTTATTATCTCAAACTAGGATAATGTTTAGGTTCCTTTGTAACCCAAGGCTTGTAATTTGGATGTCTTGCATATTTTTTAGGGATAAAACGGTCTTGCTTGCCTGGTTTACAATCCTTTGAAAGCTTGCTTTTACATTTAATATTGGGAAGATGGGAATTAGTTTCTGTAATTAAATATATCAGAGAGCCCACCTGCTCAACTTCTTTTCCTGTCCTTTCCCAGACAGCAAGCAACCATTAAAACAATGTCATGTCAATGTTGATGGGTCAGTGCTTATTGCATTTAATTAATGTTACAAAATTATATTGCTTCAACATCACTTTTGCACCCTCGGGTAATGTTGAAACAGTGTTGAAATTGTAACAAAAACAATGGGAATAGCACTGAATCAATGTTACAATGTAATGTTAGTTTAACATCGTGTTAAAGTAGAAATTGTTGAAATAAAAAAAGCAATGTTTACGGTTCAAATACATATACATGGTATATCAACATATTATTTATTATAATAAATGTAAATCAGCTATATGTGCTTACACATGGCTTTATTTTAATGTTAGAGTGTGTGTGTGTGTGTGTGTGTGTGTGTGTGTTTTAATGGTGCATTGAAACAAGCTGTCCCTATCACACTGCTTTCTACATTTGAATAATTTTATGCAATTTGAATAGTTTTATGCAATTTGAATAGTTTTACACAAATGAAATGGTACATTTGTGATAAGCATATACCATTGATTATCAATGATTCATTTAAAAGTGGAAATGTTGTGGTAAAAAACTTTAAAACGCATCTAAAATTCACTTTGAAGAATCCGCTTTAGCCTTTTATCTCTTCAGGATAGTTTTTTTTTTCTTTGTGACAGATTCACAAACACGAGTTTCATCTTACATAACTTCGATGGCCATCTCACAGTCAAACTTCCTCTCTGTTGCATTATATATACATAATATATATATCACTTCAATCTTACAGAACATTCGTGGAAGAGTTGCTCTCAAGCCTTGTGACAACATTAAAATATAATGATCATAGATTCACATCTTTCTCTAGTCTACACCCTTTTCTGAGAATCAGGACACCAAATCCTGCTCCCACCTCTAGATTGAGACTTCAGATTTGGCTACATTCAGTAATAATACACAAATGACGTGAACAATCCCACAGCAGCGGGAATGATATCATTATCTGCAGTCCATGAGGAGCTGGAAGTATCCTGGTTATAAATATTATCGTGGGTATCAGTAACAAAATAACCTTTTCATGCATTCATACAAGTTGGACAAATGAAAGGCATTGTGGTGTCTCATATTCTTTCTAATCAGATGCTTGAGAGGCTGAGCTACTCTGTGAGCAACTCCACCCACTTCATAAAGCTGCACAGAAAGCTCCACTTACAACTCCATTTTTGTCTTTGACTTAATTCTTCTGCACCTGATCGGTAATCTTCATCACAGTGAGTATTTTAAAAATATATTATTAAAGAAAAGTGGACAAAATACTATATCTACATTTGTTAACGCACAGCTTTGCAGTATACTACATACTGATCTGATTAAATGTAAAATTCGGTAAGACTTTATTTTGATAGTCCACT
Source organism: Tor tambroides (assembly GCA_021397915.2). Lineage (NCBI taxonomy): Eukaryota > Metazoa > Chordata > Actinopteri > Cypriniformes > Cyprinidae > Tor > Tor tambroides. Next base: position 1,140 of record JAFVLL020034858.1, on the reverse strand, counting down.
TTAGACATTCTGCTTACTATAGGTAACTTTGTAACTCCATGTCAACTAGCAGTCATTAGAGTATTAGTGACTGTCTGCTTCATATCTGCTAACACTTTATTTTGATGGCTGTTTTAAGTAACTTTGTAAATACGTCAACTTATTCTACTAACCCTAACCTAACAGTCTACTAATACTCTAATGAAAGTTGGTTGGCATTTAGTTGCAAAACAGAATGTCTAAAGTGAACTATCAAAATAGTGTGACCTAAAACCAACATACAAAACATACATCAATTATGCATTGTAAACAGCTAATGAAAATAGCATTGAGGCAGTTACTCACTTGTTTCTAGCAAGTAATTTTTTTATATTAATAACTCACATAGATCTGGTTTATGTTTAGATGTATTTAGCCTGTGTTTGGTTGTGATGACATTTACTTTTACATTTAATCATTTAACAGATGCTTTTATCCAAAGCGACTTACAAATAAGGAGAACAATGTAAGCAATCAGAGCAACAAGAGAGCAACGGTATACTGTGCTGTGATAAATCTCAGTCTAGCACAGTACACATAGCTAGGGTTCTTTTTTTGTTCATTTTTGAATGTTTTTTATGATTTTAAAAACCTGACGCTGTAATATATATGGTGATGTATTTTAGCTTCTGCAAATTTCTGTTTTTGTTACAATGTGAAATTAGACAGATTTCCATTGATTCTTCAAACTGGAAACGCTTTCACAAAGACAAAAGTCTAAATCTGATGGGCTGATTTTTGCAGGTTTTGGGGAAGCCTAGCGTTAAGCATTTTTTAATGGTCCACCAGGAACAAAAACTATGTTTACTGGTTCGGGGACTGCAGTAATGAGAGCTTCAGAGGAGCAACTAAAATATGGATTGAAAAACAAAGTTTGTGAAGTTCATGTCTTAAAGACATTCAAGGTTTTTTCAGACTTTTAAGTTGAATTTTAAAAGAGATGTGTTCTTGTTTACCCAAGGGATACAGGAAAAGTACTATCCTAGATACGGATTCTAGAGTGATTTATTTTAATTAGTTGTGTTCCTATATACATATATATATATATATATACAGTTGTGTTCAAAATAATAGCAGTGTGTTTAAAAAAGCGAGTAAAGCTCAAAATCCTTATAATACCTT
>JAFVLL020034855.1:0-15943 GCA_021397915.2 Tor tambroides | reverse complement strand
AAAACAGGTGATGGAGATTTAGCGCTAATCAAGGAACCGGCTTTACTGACGAGATGCGCATGCATATCGCGCGATATTATCGCCCATCCCTAGCAAGAACTAACAACGAGTAATACATTAAGGTTCCATAATTTATTGATCTTTATTAAAGTTAGTTAATAAAAATATAATTTCATTGTTAGTATTCTTTTTTTTTTTGTTTTATGGAAAAGAGCAGCTTAAACGTTGTTCCATATCCTTTCTTCAAAATGTCTTTTTAAACATTGTTCAAATCAAAAAGTCATATCGGTTTGGAACAATATGAGGGTGAGTAAATGAAGACACAGTTTTGAACGAATTATTCCTGTATTTCCTGTATATTATTTCTGTATGTCTTTGTTTTGATCAGTTTACTGTTGTTCAGATCGGTTGAAATGATTTAATGTTATTTCTGTGTTATTGGATGTTATAAGCGAATGTTGGTTGGGTTTCAGTTATTGTGTGTGTGAAGTGGGATGTGTTAGGGGAAAGTGGGAAAGTACCGTTCCTCCTGTTGGGATGTGTTTTTCTCTGCAGTGTGTTGTGGTTTCTCATGAGTCTGGCTTTTCTCAGGACTGCAGAGGGAATGTGCCACTTTCTTTGGAGCAGGACACACACATACTGCCAGCTTTGTGCCTCTACTTAGAAACACAGTAGACAGGAAGTGGCCATTGAACTAAAGTTCCTCGTTAGAGCCAGCTTGGCTGGGTGTCCCAACCTTCTGCTCAGTTTCACTGTTTTATGGGGGATGAAGTTCTGCGGTGAGGTTATAAATCTTGTGTACTGCAAAATTACTTGGAATACGGCTGTCTCTGGGCATGTTTGCAATGTCATACTGCAGTAGTACTCGTAGCAGCATGCATTTGTAGAGTTTACAAATCACAGTATCAAATATGTATGCATGAAATACCAAAATGTGCAGTAAAAATGAACCTTCCATTTACAGTATGACAAATAAAGCAGGAGGGATATCAGTCACAATTTTACTTTTTTTTTTTTTAAGTTTTGTTCTGATGATCATGCTGAACCATGTTAATGTCAATTACACAATAACTTTGAGTGCCACATAGTAAAATAAACTAGCGAGGTCGTGGCATTTTAATAGGCACCGAAGCAGCACACTTGCAGTGCATTTTGAACATAGCCTGAGAACTGAATTAGTAACAGTTGTGATTGAGACATCCTGGGGGAAACTAGCCCCCTGCAAACACTCCGGGTGTTTATGGAACATTGGATATGGCGTCTTCCTCCACAGCAAGAACTCTGCTGGAGAAACAACAACACTGTCTGCGAGCTATATGATGCAACAGATCAGTGTCAATGTGTTCATCTCACACTTGCAGTGTAGGCAGCTTAGTCATCAATAATGGGAGCAGTCTCCTGCTCTCTGAGCAGATGAGGGGTTACTGACACCTCAGGACATGACTGACAGCTAACTTCACTAAAGGTCTCAGTTCTCAGTATGATGTCATTATGCTGAGTTGCCCAAATGGTACCAACGAGCCACAATGGGTGTTTCATGCAAGCTCAGGCCTGCTCATATACAAATTGGGAATGTGATGCTATTTGTGGTCGTAACATTATCGCAAAGAGTGCTTGTAGTGATTTAAGCAGTCTACCAAATAACTGCAGTTTGAAAAAATTGCAGTTGCAGTTGAAATTGGCAGTGAATACACTTTATTTTGAAGTAATGTTACATTGGAATTAGTGGTCGACCGATATTGTTTTTTTGACTGCCGATGCCGATATCTTGGAAAGCAGGGTGGCTGATATAAAGCCGATATAATTTTTTTAAATTAATATTTAAGAAATTTTAAATCATTTTAAAATGGATTTAAAAATAAATGTGTAAAATAAACATACTTTAGATGACAAATTATTTTTCACAAATAAATAAATATTTAATAAAAATATAATTAAAAAGGGAGTAAACACTGTAACCAAGAGGGCACTTGGTATTCTGGGAAGTTTGTGTGCATAGGGAATCATATTTCCTTCAAATAAAGCCAAGGTAACACTCATTTTACATACAGCACACAGTGAAAATGACATGAATATAACAGTGGGCAAATGCATAAAGCGCAACATAATTTAAAATAAGGGGTTTAAAGTTTGTTGATCACGCATCTCCAGTGAAGCTGAACTCTCCTCTTGTCCGCTTTCAATTCGCATGGACCGACCGTCACACAGAGAACACGCAATCGTGCAAGATACAAATGCACACTTCACAAGATCTCAACTAGATTCAACTAAGTCTGCAAGGTTTGTGAAATTAAATGTTCATTAGTCATTCAAAGATTTTTTTTAAATGATAGAAATGCATATTTGCTGAATGCTAACAGCAAACGAGAAAGTATTATGTTGTTTGCCTTTATATCACTAATAATATAAAAGCAATCATTATAAGACTTTTTGTATACATTTTTTATTCCTTTGTTTAACTGTTCTATCTGATTATTAGACAGACTTCTGTCCGTATTAGACAGAACTGTTAAGGACTACAGCGAACAAGAGGGAGAATGTGAGCACTATGTGCTCAGGCGCTGCCGCTCTCATCGCCGTCAAAATAAAGTTTGGCGTGCTGTCAAAATAAAAGTCCTGCCTCGAACGCATCGGCCAAACAGAAAAACGTATCGGCTGATTCCGATTTTTGAAAAATGTTAAATATCGGCCGATATATCGGCCTTGGCCTTTGCCTCGGCCTCGGCCTTTGGTTTGGGGGAAGTTGTTTAATTATGCATAATTTACTGTTGTTACTATAGTACATGTAATGTGTAACTACATCAACTTATCAACAAGTATTACTGTGTATTTTTGTGCAAAATTGTTTTTTAAATAAAAATACCTTTTGTATGCCACATAGTAAAGTAAACATGCTACATAGTGAGGTCCTGTAACACTTTTAGTAGGCGCAAAATAGTAGGCAGTATACATAAGATACTGCGCAGTAAGCAGCACACTTGCATTTTGAACATACAAGAACTGAATTAATAACACTTGTTACTAACTGTGACTGATTTTACAGATTGTGAGAAATTTGCAGCCCATTGATTTTGTTGATTGCTCAGGACTTGAGTGCATGTGCAAAAGAGACAACAGAGAGATGTATTTATTTCTTCAAAGAAAGACCGAGCGACTGTCCATTACTGTTAATGACTGCTCCGCTGTGAGATCCTGCACGCGTATGTGTAAAGCGCAGTCGGCGTTCCTCCGTGACCTTCATCAGATAGTGTCATCCTGGAGTGTCCCAGCCTCCAGCACACTTGGCTATGCATGAACCCCCCTCACGGCCCCGCCACACATTCCAGTGCACTCAGCCTTATCAAATATTTATAGCTGAATTACGGCCCGCTGCGCAGCACCCGGCCGAGGACTGTATTTTGGAGATGCTTTGTCTGCACACAGCCGCCTTGTGCTTTCTCTGAAAGAGCTCCTCCTTTCATTGGCCTCTTTTTGTTCTTGCAGAGTGAGTGAGATACATGTGTTGTGTGTTTCCGTGCGTGCAGTCGTGTGCGAGTATCGTGGATCCACTCAGGTGTATTCTGTATTCTGGAGACGCTCAGCAATTATTGTCTGTTTGGCAGCATGATTGTGATGAGCGGTAACTCCCTAATGACAAGTGGCAGATGTGACCCAGTTGCAGTCGCTCAAGGAAGTGCTTCTGCATCTCTCTGTTCGTCTGTGTTTGCGTGTGAAGGTGTCACAGGGGTGATATCTCGTTTCTGATGAAATCCTCTGGCCGTAATCTGCAAAACTCTGCATTTGTGGTAGTGTTTAATGTTTAATTTTGCTTAATTTCGACTATAGACTGATTGCTACCAAAGGTCGACAAGGTTTTAAATTGAGCAATCATGGAGTAAAACATCATCGGCTGCACCTGCAGAGCTGCTCAGAGGACTGTATTTTCCTCTCTTTTGTCTGTTTTTATTTTCCTTCTCACAGCTGCATCAAGTGTGCATCTTCCTGCGCTCTGTGTTGTGTGGATGTTTTTATTAGAACAACAAAGCCTGGTTTTCCTTTAAGAGACGTGGATCTGCTGTTGCTATATTTATCTGTCCTAGAAACGGCTCGAGTGACTGTAGCCTTGATTCAACTCCCTATACGCCAAAGAGGAACTACACGACAGCAGTGAAGCTTTGCTACAAGTCTAATAAATTAATGCTGCTTCTAGTAAACAATAATCACACAGATTCACAAAATTAGATTGAGATACTCTTTGTTAGATGTCTCTGCACTGTCCATTTTAATGTTGAATGTCACAGTTTTCATTCATATCGATCACAATGTTTTTGTGACTTTTAAAACAAGAAAGCTTTATTAAGCATGTGACAGTTTTAAGAAACAAGTCACTCTAGACCATGCTGTATTATGAATGACACAGTGGGGTGACTGCAACTCCTTGAAGCTATACCCTAAACTTTGCAATCTGATTCACATATTCATTTACTGTACACATGCATTACATGTATTCTGAACAAACTTGTAGCGCATTTACAGGAGAAACAGAGAAATTGCTGTTTTTGGTTTTGGCATTTCTAAAAAAAATTGTGAGGAAAAAGTTTTTTTTTTTAATATGTGGAAAATATTCAGTCACGCCCACTGGCCAGTTTGTAAGAAGTAAAGAAACATATGTATGTATATGTATATGAAGTATACATTCTATCTGATTAAGAGTAGTCAGATTCAAAGGTTTACATTGATAATTCAATCGGATGTAAATTTCATTTGGATCAATTTCAGTTGGATTGATTGAGGTGTTTACATGAAGGCATTCAATCCGATTCAGTCAGATTACTGGGTTGCATGTTATGTAACTAGTGTCATGCATATACCATGATTCAACTGTGGGTTGGGTTTGAATCTCTTTTTTGCTTCATGTCCAGTCTGGCATCTCATAGAAATGCAGTTTTTAATTAAACTGTAGGAAGTGATATAATTCTGCAAACACAATTAAATGAAATATTCATGCAAAGTTCTAAATTACTGATGCAACATCAAGAAGAAAAATAATTACGATTATTTAAGTGTGTGATGGTATTGACACAGTTACAGCATTGAGTTACAGCCTTATTGCTAAAATGGCTGTATTGCGTTGTTAAAATGGTTAATGAATATTTTATTTAAAATATTTTCTGAATAATGTTTTCTATAGCAATATTTTGTATTATATTTGCCATCATTCAGCTAAAAGGTATAGTCCCTTGACCTGTGCAGTTACGTAAACAAATTCACTTTATAGTTGGTACTACTGTATAACATATTTTAGCATCCCTTGAATGTTGTATTAACCAATCAGCATCCAGAACTGGAACTATGTGTAGCAAATCTTTTTTTTAATAGTAACTCTGTTTTAATAATAGGTCAGTACTCTATATAGAAGTCAAATTCAGTAGCAGCTCACTTGACTGCTTGTGAGGCTGATGAAAGGTTTATTTTAGAAGTGTAAATCCACAGCTAGTCTTTCCCCTGCTGCTGCGGGATCAGGTTCAGTGAGAGACATGCAGGCAGAAAGACAGTCAATACAGATCGTCTGAGCTCACATCTCAACAATCAGAATTATTCAGCTAGACTGCGCTATCACAGAGATTGGAGGTTAGACACTTACACTGTTGGTTACACTTCCTGTTGGTCAGTGTGGTTATGTTTCACTTTCAAGGGCTGTTTTAGAGGCATCCAGACATGGGCATGTCTATCTGACCTCTGTTGATAGAAATAGAAATGGTAGGTTGCGCAGCCAAAAGTCCAGCACAGATTAAGATCACATGCACACACTTGTATGAAATGCAGTGTCTCTTTTTGATCTCTCTCTTTTTAAAAAATAGGCCTACCCTTCAGTTATTTAGGGGCTATTTGTTTAGTAACGTGAAACATTACAGATTTCTCCTTCAACCTTCTTTTTTTTTTTAAACTGCAAAACTAAAAAAAGGTGTAGGGGTTACATTAAAACTATTTTCACTCAGAATCAATCTGTTTTATTTACAGCTTAAAAAACTTTTTTATTGTGTACAATGATCGCAACTGCAACAAAAAGTCTCAAAACCCTCGCTTTAAGTCTAAGATGTCACGGGTTTTTTTCTTTAAACATAAATACAGTCTTAACTTCTTAATGACCTCCAGTTCTGCTTTTAGGAATTATGGGAATGTTGTAAATGAGAAACTGAAATGACATCTAAATCCATAAGCCCTTGGTACACAGCATTTAGGGTAGCACAGCACAGTTGCGATCATGTGCAGCTAGTCCCATGACTGCCATGTCTGCGTGTAGCATGAAGCCTGCTTTCATCCCAGTGTCCAGATGGCATGCCATTTTCACTCACGCACACACATACTAAGTTCAGCTACAGTTTTGTACTCTAGTGTTAGGCCGGGCTTGTAATGAATCCAATTACTGTCCACTCAGTCCAGCTCTTGTGTAGTCATAGTAGTGCCAATTTAACCTTCTGATTCAATTAGAGTCTCAGGAAAGACCTCTGATCTAAGGTGAAGCTGCAGATGTTTACTGTGCCGTGAGAAAGTACTCTCAGAGCCCAAACTGTGTTTAGTTCACACACAGGCGCATGGCCATAAATGCATCTATTGCTTGTGTAGAGTTGCGTCCTTTAATTTAGGGTGCCTACAGGTCCCTAAAAAGTCTTACATTAAAACACATTGATTTGATTTAGTAAATGTGAGTGCTGCACGTTCTATATGCTCATGGTTTCATTTGCATTCATAATTAGTGAATACAGCACATTAATGCCAAGCAATTGCTTATGATCGAAAGATGATGAATTTTTAACATTTAATTTAACGTAAACTCTTATAGCTTTTCTCTGGGCTGCCTTGTCTTCACAGGAAGGACTAAGAACTTAATTTAACACATTCAGTGTTATGCATTTACCCCGTTTTGCAGTTGAATTTTTTTGAGCCCTAGCTTGTTTAAGTAGAAGAGTCTGAGATACAGGATTTTATTCTGAGATTGTATGAGTTTGTTTGGTATGGACATACGGTATTCATTTTAAAAAGGTCTTAATGTCTTAAATTGGATTTTTAAAGTTCTGCAGATACCCTGTTAATTGGTTCACTGGCAGGAAGAACAGCTATCAGGAAAACAAATGGGTTGTTCATTAACCTTGGCTTTACATAATCATTGGTTATCACCCTGTTCATACTTTACCTGGGTTAGCAATTAATTCTGAGTACTGAAGTTTCAAGAACTAAAAGTGTACGTTTTTGCATATGTACAAAGTTGCTATAATAACATTGCTCAAATCACCAAAAAAAAAAGAAAAAAAAGAGAAACCCGTAGGTGTGTTTTCAGTCACGGTTCCTCATTTTTAGCCGTTTCCTCAGATGCTGAAACTAAACACTGCGCAGGAAAGTTTCTGTGACTGTATAAATCATGTAAATATTCAGTAAGGTTTGCACTGAGGTAGTGTATGATTGGTGGCATGTTGGTAAACAGTTCTCTGCTGTATTCTAGCAAATTAACAGCAGTAACCCCAATGAAAATACAGTGCTGACCCCCATTCAAAATAGCATGAAGTGTTATTTTACCCAGCATAAAACTCAGTGTGAAGGCCTTTTATAGTCAGTCACATGTTTGCATGTGTTTATGTGCTGTTTAGGTTGGATGGATGTGAAAAGGGATGCATCAAACTTATTTGTGTTCCTTTTGAGCTGTCAAGCATGACACACTTGTTTGTTTTATCTTCCGACGCCCAGAACATTGACTAACCAGAGTGTTTTCTGTCCTTACAGACGTTCAAGCCTCTGGTAGGGGAGACAGTGTTAGGGTCCATCACAGCCATCGAGTTCTTCTCTGACAGACACCTGGACTTCCTAACAGATGAAGGAGCCTGTCAGCCCTATCAGGTGAGAGTCTCTTCGTCTCATTTGCTTGCAGTATTTTGGAGTTACATTATGCTGCGTTTACACTAAGCTAAAAGGTGACCCATCTCACATCTCTGTCGTGTGGCCCTGTCCGTTTACAAATTTTGGCTTCCAAGATGGATCTTCTGGTTGAAAACCCTCAGGTTACCGTGTGTTCCTCGAAATCCATTGCTGGTATTCCCCCGCCATTGGAGTATGTTCCCTCTAGCTTCAACATCCTGCTGGGTGGATGGGTGTACAAGCTGGTCAGCTACATGAGTTTGCCTCCATGAGCGCTTCGTGCTCAGAGCACTAATAAGGACAACAAACAGCCTCTTCTATTGTTCTGTGCTAAGCCACTCTCATAAACAGCTTAATTAATCTAGCTTAGATAAAACACACAGTGGCAGAGAGAGAGGCTCTGAAAACAAACACACATGACAGATGGGAGGAGATGCTCTCCACTGCTGGATTCATATTCACGACATGTTTTATCCCCAGTGTTGCGGGCTCACCTCCATCCTGCACGGTGGATAATGAAAAGCCATCTGCCAGCAAATTATTGAACGCTCTCTCCCCCTGAACCCAAACCTGGGCGTAGCATGTGGGGAAATTTTGATAAATTTAAAAGCAGGTCCTTGTTTTTTGTCTGCTGCAGTGGTGTGGTTTACCGTGTATGTGGTTTCGTTTCATTGGAGTGCCTGTGTTCACATTTCCGTTGGTAATGTGGACTAATGTAGTTTAGATCTATGGGGTTGCTTGTGGTACTTCTCTGTAGGAAGTAGAAAAAAAGAAAATAAATGCTGCGTTTTTGGTTTGCAGTAAATGTAGCAAATATATCAATTATATGACTGAATCAGAAGCCTGATACCTAACCTGATCTGTTCCAAAACGTTTGTTGGCACATGGCGCTGAGCTTGTGATGCAAAGATTGTCCTAGTAGGTGGAAAAAATATGCTACCTTTTCAGATTAACTGGTGCATGCTGATTGCTTACATATTTCCATTAAAATCTCAATGATCTTTTTATGACCAAGTGTTTGTAATGGCGGAGCATATATAAAGAAAATCTCTGACAGCTATTTTCTAATGTCAGACGGTGTTTGTGTGGTGCATGTGCATTTTGCCATCCATGTTGTGCATTTCATATCAGTCGCATATGAGACTCCTTTGTAATTAAGTTGCTACATTAGAGCTTATGTAGACATTTGACCACAATGCAGCTCAGTACAGAGCATCAGTGTGTTTCACTCTCAGGTGAAAGTGAGGTTATGGCGCTACAATCACAGACAGGACACTCTCACACTCGCAGTACGTCGCGAGGAAGCAGGCAGGTATTTCTTCATCTCTACAGCGCCACTCAGAGCCAAGAAATGTCCTCGAAAGGAGTATTCCTCAATCCCTGCGTCTGTGACTCTCATGGGACCCTGACACATTCCAACACATCATCACGTTGTGAAAACAAAAATCCTGCCCCCTTTCAAAAATCCAAAGTCTGACCTCCGAAGTGCTTGGGAACTTGTTTGCTTGCTGGAGTGTGATGAGCTGGCTTGCTCACATCCTGTCTTGGCCTCTGTTCTCCTTCACGGATTTTTTCCACAGTGCAGCCCGATCCAGGGATGGACGGAGGAGGGGCTGGAGCCCAGGAATCTGTTTGGCATAATCGCAACAATTGAGGCTCTGTGTGCGAGGCCGGTCAGCGAGAGTGGAGAGAAACAGAAAACAGGAGTGCTGTTATGGTGTGCATTACTGGAAGAGACGTCTACACGCTTGTGACTTGCACTCATTATTCCCTGTGGGCTACATTACTGAGAGGGATTGGGTCTGGGCATGCATTTGCATTCGTTTATCCTGGAGTGGGATAGAAGAGGAGGAATTTGACCTCCAACCTCATTGTGACCGCATAGAGGACTTGAGAACTCTGTAACAATGAAACATGCTCTTGTTTACTGTCATGACAGTTAAGGTACATTCACACTGACAGCCATTAAATCGCTGGAGGTCACCAAGTCGTCGTGCTGTTGGTCTCCAGTAGCTGTATCCAACCTTATCAGTACTAGATGGATTCTCTGGAAATTGATCCACATTTTCTGAGCTGCTTTTGCGACAAATTCTGCAGAAATGGACATAATACATCATAATTTTATAGTATTAAAGGAGACATATTATGTCCCTTTTTACAATATATAATATGTGTCCCCAGAATGTGTCTGTGAAGTTTCAGCTCAAAATATCCCACAGATCATTTATTTTGTCATTTTGAAAATGCTCATTTTTAGTGGAAGCAGAAATATGCTGTTATCGTTCATGTCTCTTTAAATGCAAATGAGCTGCTGCTCCCTGCCCCCTTTTCCAGAATAGGGATGTGCGTTTACAGCTCGTTCCTCAGATACTCTGCTAAAAACATCTGTTTGGTTTTGATTATCATGTCTGTTGCACTGAAATCATGTGTTTTAAACCATGTTAGTTTAAATTTACACATAATCGAAGCATGCACACAAAAAAGTGACTGTCACATGGCATCTGAGTACTAAACTCTTTATCTTTCATGTGTTATTGTGCTTAAACTGTCAAATACACACAAGTTTATGTTAAAAACGTGAGTTACAAAAACAGTCGGTTATGTCTGTGAAGGTAAACAGCTGGAAAAAAAATGGCATGTTTATATTAGATCTTTGTGGCAGCATTGTAATATACAGTAAATAAATCAATAAATGTTGCTCTGCTCTCTTGTCTCCTCTGATGCTGGAACTCTAAACAGTGTTCTTTGCTTGCCAGTGCAGCCAAAGACCGAACAGTTAGCATACTTTGCTCGAACTTTCACCATGGCATTAGAACTGGTATAGGCCTGCCGTTGTCACTTGTGAAAACACACTGGTGGCACCGTGGGTGGAAACTTGCAGATTAAGGGGCGGTAAAATTATAATGAAATCCCATTTTTATGTCACGGGGGGAGCGAAACTGAGCAGCTCGTTTTTTCACAAGCTTGCAGAGAAAGGCTTACCAAAAAATAAAATTACTGGGTTGTTCTTTTTCACGTTTTCTGCGTCGGTAGATGCACCAGGGGCCCGATTATAGCACTTAAACACAGAAAAAGTCAGATGACCAGTATTAAAGATTACACATGCACAATTTATGCACTAATTGGATTTTCTGAACGTTTGTGAGATTTGGATAAATGTTTATCCAAATGTTTAGATTGCATATTTGTATCAGTATTATATTATGCTCATCAATTATTAGATGAAACTGTTAAACAAACACATTAAACTAATAAAGACAGTGAACCAGGAGCACCCATGAGTCTTCAATAAATGGCATTATGTTCTATACTTGATGGCCAGTTCCTTATTTCACCTCAGATCACCAACTTTCATTTAAAACAAATGACTTCTAGTTGCTTTATGGCTGCAAACTTCTGTTAGTGTGAACAGCCCTTTAGTGTTACGCCCTCTGTGTTGAGTGGTGAGATTGCTTTTACACTCTACATATGAAGCATGCATAGATGCCTGTGATTTCTCTTCTCTGCTGCACATCACAATATCCCACCACCCCATAATGCTCTAACGTGTGAGAAATTGCATTCATGGATACTATTTGACAAAACAGAGCATACATCTCACTGGCGTACTCCGTTTTAATGAAGAAACATATATCACACAGATACACACGGCTCAGCCATCCTCCCCCATACACCTACACTCTTTCATATGCAGACAGCTACTGTTTTAGCATGCATATTTATACACAGAACTCCCTGAATGATTTAATCCACAACGTATAGAATTACTGTAACTGCGCTTAATAAATGACCTCAACAACACACCGCTTGAAATGACACAAACCTATATGAAAGACACAATCAGTGCACACACTTGTATTACCCCAGCAACAAGCTTTTTTCACACACGTCACGTATATAGTATTGCCATAGCAACAGGAGCGCACACGTCGTCCACTCCTCAACAAAAGCTTTTACGTGCCACTGGGCTGTTTCTGCACTCGTTTTTTGCCTTTTGCCACCGCCGCAGCAGTTAATTGCGCTGATATTTATGCCGATGTTAGGAGACGTCACCATTAATGCTATAATAGCGTTATTATGGTATCTTTCTTCATGTCATTCCAGCTTTCCACACAATGAATCATCCTCTGAATGCGTCATCTCTCTGAAAAGCATTTGTAGAGCGCTGGAAGGAACATCCTGTCTCTGTGCGCCCATTCGCTGTTTACACCTCTGACTGATGCAAGTATTGTGTCAGCTCCCTACGCTGCTCACTGCCATGGCAACACTCCGCCTGCATGTTCCCTTTCCCATCTCCCATCCGAACAATGTACTTTTTTAAACATCGGTCCATCCTCATATGCACCCAGAGATGTGTAGCATCATTATCTCTATCAAAACGTGTTTGTGATTTCAAGCAGCATCTTTTCTGACTGACAGGATAATGAGGTGTATTCGTGGCTAACCATACGTGTCTTGACCATTTCAAACATCATAGACAGGATTTAAAAGTACCTATTAGAGTACTTCATTTCCTGTCTTAAAACGATATTTCTGGAAGCAAAACTGCAAATGTACCAGCGTCTGTTGGTGAAAAAGTGTTTTTGTAGGGCCCTATAAAATCTGTTTGATTTTTTTCCCGAATTCCGTTTTAGACTCTGTTTTAATGGTTAAATGACATTTTATTAATAAAAAAGCATGTCTAATTAATTGAAATCATGAAATGTACACAATTTAAACAGCAATTTATTAAAAGTTTAACAAAAATAAAATTTTTAAGGCCCTATGTTTTTTTCTCGAAATAGTATTTTGGGGCTTAATATTCACAGAGACAAGCCCATATCACGTTTTGATTTAAGTGTACTGACCTACTTTTGATTTATTCATCCAAAATCTAGCAAATTCCGTGATATTCCGCGTTATACAGTAAATTCCATTTTATGACTGAATTCCGCAATTCTGTCCACGTTTTCCACATTGCAGCTATACATCAGTATGATATGATTGTTCAAAATTTTATAGACTACGTGTGTGGGGACAGGCCTTTTTGTTATACATGGTTCAGTAAATTTGGCCTGTCTCACCTTGACACGTGTCCTGGACTCGGGTCGTGAATCTTCAGAGGACAGGACGACATTAACCCAGGAGCTGTGCTCTTCAGAGAGGGACAGATCAGGAACACGTCTGCCCTTTGTGTGCACAAAGACAGAGGAAAAGAGCGACGGAGAGAGAAAAGTGAAGGAAGCAGATGAATGCTAATAGGAGCACTCAGTCATGTGGAGCGGGCCGGTAATGGGACTTCATTCATTCTTAATGAACACATTGTTAATTTCACTGACGTACAGTAACAGCCTGAGCTGCACCCTGTATGATGACTCGACTAGATATTGATTTGAATTTGGCACATTAGAGACCGTTTTTTTATAACGTCACATACATCTTCATTTTTAACCTGCTTTTCTGACAACGTAAAAGTTTTGCATGTGGTTTTATTGATTACTTGTGGTTATGTTGAATCTAAACAAGTTTTGCAGTCCACAGTATTGCAGTCCACGATTTTGGACCAATAGAATTTTACTTTGGGAGAAGCTATTTAGCATCCCGTTGCAGAAAGAAACAAAAAAATGTTCATATTTACCAGTTGTTCAGCGATGTTTTGCAAAGTCCAATCATCTTAATAGGAATCCACGCAATTTTACATGAAAGCAAAAGATTTCTCTAAACAAATTTTGCCACTGATTGGTCAAGCTTAATCGCTGCATTTACATATTTGTCACTGGAAACTTGGTTACACATTTACACTGCAGTCAAGTTGCACAATGTAAACTTTAAATTTGGATTGTTGTAGTTTTGTTTATTAATCTTTCATAAGTCATGGCAAATGATCTCTTGATTATGTTATCATTCAGGCAGATGCTTTTTTTTATATAAAGTACTAACCCACGCTGACATTGGTTATCTAGCTATAGCTGTCAGAAGTAACTGCACAATGGAAGGAAACATTTCTTACGGATCTGCACGGCACCGAACTGTGGTGAAGAGTGACCGCTATTCAGTGGCAGACACACTTCTGCAGCTTATGCCTGTCTAGGACAGCAAATCTGAATGAAGCATGTCACATGGACAATCTGAACACGATGTCTCTGAAACTTGATTCCTTCGGAGAGCCAGGGAACAGTACGGAACACTTCAGAGCAGCTGTTGGATGGCGAGGCTGTTTTTCGGGAACATGGAGACGGGCTAGAGAAAGAGTGCGACCACCACGCCCAGCCTTGTTCCCAAGCTCCAGCCCACTGGACGGAGAGCAAGAAAGGGGAAGGAAGCTGTTTTTATCTGGGTCAGAGTTTGGATCTGGAAGCACTTTCCTATTCCCCCAGTGCTGAGCACCACCCTGCTTTCGCAGTGTCTTCCACCGCAGCGCCATGTGGAAAATCCTGGAACATATTGCTGTTAAAGTGATGGATGGCAGCCCGGTGCGGAATGAGGTGGGGGATGGAAAGAAAAGTGCATCTGCTCCGTCCTTCACGAGGGTGTGTGTGCATAGGAGGAGGAGAAGATGAGATTACAGCCGAAGCCCTGCTGAAGGTGCTCGACCAGACTGTAGGAATGAGATCATGTCTCTCTCGGTGATTTAAATTTCATTGTCCTTATTCACAACATTCGTCATTTGTTTGATGGTGAGCAGCTTTGCATTCCTGGAAGCATGCGTTGCTCTGATAGGAAACATTTGGACATGGAATATATTCATTTTATTTGGATGCTTCTCTTTCTGTCGTTGAGTAGAAGAGCTTTGGGGAAACCGGCTTCTGTTCTTGGAAGCCACCATGAGAGAAAGTGCCCTGTTTAACCTCCAGGCCAATAAATAAATCACGTGTCCTGCAGTGCTCTCGTTTTAGAAACTAGAATAAAGGCGTGTGTGTGTGTGTGTGTGTGTGAGTAATGCAATGGTTGTTACTAGGGAGAAGAGGACATGACAGTTTACTTTCGCCAAGAATTAGGCACACTGGCCATGCAACACTGTCTTTTTACAACAAACCACAACACCTCTCAGTTCCCAAATTGCACGTAACCTCGATCAGATGCAAAGATGTTTTTGCTAGTTCCGCTTCTAAATTACAGATCTGATCTGACATTTGTTATGAGCAACAGTGCAAGACATCATGGATGGGCTGGCATATTTCACAGCAAAAGCAAACAAAAACATCAGGGATATGACATTACAACCTTGAGCACATTAACATTTTGACCGTCAATATGTACATATCTTTACCTGCCAGTATTGACATTCCCTGATGAACTTCAGTGTGAACCTTATACTGGTACACAGAAATTAGCCAATCAAAACTAAGTTCATTTAAATCGAGGACTCTATTTATAGAGAACAGTGCTATCAGAAACTGCTGATTTAATTCTTAAGGTGCAGTCATATTTACCATTTTTTTAGTGAACTTTCTCAGCAAAATCCAGTCATTCCAAAAGGAATCCAAGTGATCTGTAATTCTGCGTGAGAGGGATTTTGCTCATGTTCAAGTTTGTCATGAGAATTAGATGAATTGACTGAACAGAAATCAGCTTATTTTGAATATGTGAGCTGTGATTCATACATTGTTACACTATTGACAATAGACAATTATGCTGGTCTGACTGTAGCTTAAGGGTCGAGAAGGGGAGAGGGAAAATGCTCAAGAAGGAAAATTATGGCTTTTTTGGTGCAAGAAATCTTAACCAAGATCATAAATGGCCTAGAAATAAAATTCTACTCATTGGTTGAAAATGGCTTTATTGAAATACCTGTTTCTTATCTAAGATGTGTTGTCATTCACCCTTTGCCAGCAATCACATGGCAGCAGTTTGGGCTTTTGTTTACTGTGTGTTTGTGTGTGTGTGTGTGTGTCAGCAGCGGGGTATTTCCAGGGCTCAGTTCATGTGTTCATCAGGCCTGCTGTGTGATTGTGTAAATAACTGGAGCTCCTGTCAGCCCCCCACCCCCCCTGCTCTCTCTCCACTCCTCATCACCATCAACAATTAATGGAAGTGCAGGGCGGATATCCCTCTCACCCTGCCAGACCCTGAC
>JAFVLL020034854.1:0-35321 GCA_021397915.2 Tor tambroides | reverse complement strand
ACTAAGATAAAAGTTTTTGTATTTTCCTCCCTCAGAGTTGCTCTCAGATTGGTCCTGAATCGCTTTTAAGCTAAGACTCCTACTTAGAATTTTTTAAGCTAAATTAGGAGCTCTCTGAGGGGATTCTTAGAATCTTTAAGAATACGGGCGCAGATGTGCTAAAACATTAGCCACATTTAAATCCAGACTCAAAACTCATCTGTTTAGCTGTGCATTTGTTGAATGAGCACTGTGCTACGTCCGAACTGATTGCACTATGTATAATCATTTTCTATTCTTAACTGTTTTAAATTCTTTTTAAATCAATTTTTATATCATTTTGTTTTTATTGTTGCAATAATTTTTTTAATTCCTTGTTTTTATTGATGTGATTATTATTTTTAATGACTATTTCACTTCCTTCTATGTAAAGCACTTTGAACTACCACTGTATGAAATGTGCTATATAAATAAACTTGCCTTGCCTTAAAAAGAGCTTTCCAGATAATCACCATTGTTTGTGACACGTGCGTCACCGCGGGTACTTATTTAATGAGGCATTTATGCAACAACCTTTTTAACAAAATACTGAAAAAGTATGCGTTTTGGCCGTGCATTTACACAACATCAGCATTTTAAGGAGGCCTTAAAGGGATAGTTCACCTAAAAATGAAAATTCTGTCTTCATTAACTCACCCTCAAGTTGTTCTTATCCTGTATGAATTTCTTGCTTCTGCTGAACAAAAAAGAAGATATTTTGAAGAATGTTTTTATCCAAGCGGTTTCCGGGCACCATTCACTTCCATAGTATTTTTTCCTACTATGGAAGTCAATAGTGCATGAAAACTGTTTGGTTACAAACATTCTTTAAAATATCTTCCTTCAAGTTCAGCAGAACAAAGAAAAGTATGCACGTTTGAAACAACTCCAGGGTGAATAAATGATGACAATTTTTATTTTTGGGTGAAGTATCCATTTAAAGTTTTGAAATCAGGGTTCAAAGTGCATGTTATTGAAAACGATACAGACTGTAAACTACAAAAACACAATTTTGCAAAAGCGGCAATATCACGTGCATGTGTATTACTTGTTCTGTTTATAGGCATGTTTTGTTTCTTCACAAAGTGAAGATGCATGGATCTGTGTGAACGGGATCATTTTGACAATGTTGTCGTCTGTATGTTTAACTTTCAAAAAATACAAAAACATTTCAGTTTTTACCCTCAGATGCACTTTGAAGTCATTTACTTTTCTCATGTGTTTATTTATTCACACAATTTACATTATGTTACAGGTTTTATAACCACAGCCACTGAATCTGATGAGCTGTCTACAAGGTATCTGCAGGTATCAAAACATCACATTTAATACTTTTTAATACCATTTTCAAAACCCTTCTCCCAAAAAAATGTATTTAAAAAAATAACTGAAAAACTGCATGATATATGAGATATGCGAATGAACAATGGACCTTTTCACATTTCTGAGATGAAGTAAGCTATAGCAGGGTAAATGTATAGATGTATATGAGAGACCTTATGTAATTTTCCCATTACCATTTGGTCCAACAGTGAAAGAAAAAGGCACACAAGAGAGATAAAACTTTTTTTTTTCCATATTACTTTTTTTTGTGCCATGGTAATATAACACAAAGTACAGTGTCATAAATGTGCATAAATTATTTTTAAGCTGAAAACAGCATGAAAACAGGTAAACCTTTGCCCACAAAATGTTTGAGATTACACTAATGTAAAAAAAAGTGAATCTGATGTGTCTCACAGGCTCCGAGTTCAACAGTTTTACGATTCTAAAAAAAGCAATGAGCGAAAATAAAATATAAATTATTGCATTTTTAAGATCTTTGACATGTGGTCCTTTTTTACATTAAGTAAGTAAAGCTTATTAGGGATCCGCATGCACCCTGTTAAATCTTTATTAGCTTAATGTACCACAAACGGTCATTAAAGATGAATGAAGAATAAACACCAACCTCCTTGTTCCTCGTGTTTTATTCTGCAGGTTTCTGGTTCCTCCTGTTTTATTCTGCAGGTTTCTGGTTTCTCCTGTTTTATTCTCCAGGTTTCTGATTCCTCGTGTTTTATTCTCCAGGTTTCTGATTCCTCGTGTTTTATTCTGCAGGTTTCTGGTTCCTCCCGTTTTATTTTCCAGGTTTCTGGTTTCTCCTGTTTTATTCTCCAGGTTTCTGATTCCTCGTGTTTTATTCTCCAGGTTTCTGGTTCCTCGTGTTTTATTCTCCAGGTTTCTGGTTCCTCGTGTTTTATTCTCCAGGTTTCTGGTTCAATCATGTTCTCCTCACTCTCTTCTTTAACAAACACCATCTTCACAGCAGCAGATCTCAGTTCAGATGATACTCCTCCAGATATTCCTGCTTGCTTCAACACTTAGTCACGACTGTGAGGATGAGAAAATTACAGAGATTTACTGACCTGATTCAAAAACTGTATTTCTCTATTTACAGAAACAACATTTCTAACAGTTTGTATTAAACCAGCATCCCGACAAAACAACAGAGAGCATGGTGAAACTAAACTTCTTCCTCTGAGGTTTAATGGTGTTTGGCAAACAATTGTATGTGTTTTAGCGCCACCCGCTGGACTGGAGTGAAGCAGCGAGAGGAGAGAAAAAATATCAGGATGTAGCCACAACCACCCCCCACAGCCATATCACCCTGCAGCCTAAGACTGTTGCCCACTGAAGCTAAGCAGGGTTGAGCCTGGTCAGTACCAGGATGGGAGACTTCTGGGAAAACTAGGGAGTCTGTCTTCGCTGCAGCCTGTAGCACGATGACGTACTGGATCAGATCCAATACGCAGTGGATGTTTTACGCGCATGCGCAGTATTTGATTTTAATGCGCAAAGTGGGGCTGTCATTAAACTAGTATTAAATGTAAATTAAACTATAATTATGAGATATATAGGTGTGTTTCACAGGCTTACACAAATTATAGTATACTGTGATTTTAAACCAGTAGTGCAGGCTATTCAAACTTTTTTAAGCAAGGATGGCGTAGTTTTGAATGAACGAGTTTATTTTTTATTAGTTTGATTCATTTTGGAAATACAGATCTACTAATTACAATTTTGTTTGTTCTTTATGAAAAAATGGGTTCTGTTGTCTTGTTTTTTTCCCTTAATCTTATAGTTCTGTCAATAATTCATTCATGAATCAAATATTAATTTTCGTTCTCACTCTCTTTGCTATAAGCCTACGTGACAGAGTATAAAAGTTATAGGCCTACTAAAATATAAGGACATCTTTTTTATACCGTATAAAAATAAAAAGAAGAAAAACAATCCTGTCAGTCGGGGTTCCGTTAGCCAATAGACCTGTTATCACGTGTTATACCGGATTTTTACAGTCAATCCTAAATCCTACAAATAAATACGTGCACGGTCGGGGACAAGGTAACAAAGATGACAATTTCAATTTTTTGTGTGTTATTTATATGCAAGTTAAATCCTTGGAGATAGATCTAATGGCTAAAGACATACCATCCATTCCGTTACGAGAGCGCGCTCTCTCTCTCTCTTGCTCTGTGGAGATTTTTTTGAGTGTTTTGTAATGTATCAGACGATGTGTGAAAAGCAACTAATAAAACATTTATGTTACCTGACTGAGGCGTTATTAGCGAGGTAAAGTCTTAGTATAAATTTAATGGTTTTTTAAAAATTATTATTAGCCTACTGAAAATGTTTGTAATAGCTATATAAACAAAATGGATCGGCATTAATTTAATATCCCCTATGAAATTTAAATAAACATAACGGATACAATCAAAAAGACATTTAAACTAACTCTGTCAGAGTGATGTATATCTTTATAATTAGCTATTTACAGTGCAACATCTGCATATGAAGAGTTCATTTGCAAAAACAGATAACTATGTTTTTAACAATTCTCAGATATCATGTTTTTTCATTGTACTTTCCAGTTAATCTCAATCAAACTGCAGTTGGGTTACTTTGACTAGGTTAAAAAAGAACTAAAAAAACAGCTAATTAACACAACAAAACACAATAATAACAATAAAAAACATGATTTTTGAAAAAAAAAAAAAAAAAAAACCGGAGGTATCAGGTTTTGCAAATAAACTCTTCATATCATGTTACAGTGCTTATTGTATCCTTATAATAAAGGATACAGCACTGATGTGGGCATCCTGGCGATAACATATGAAATAAAAAATAAATTAAAAAAACTTTGAAGTTCCCAATAAAGACAAAAACATCGTGGATGAATTTAGATATTAAAGTTTTTACATGGTAATGTAATGTAGGTCATCGCGTATTGTAATGTAGATCAAAAACCCTTAATTGCTACATGTACTGCGTTAGACTTCACTTAGACTAAGTTGCTTTGGATAAAAGCGTCTGCAAATTGATTAAATGTAAATAAAAATATGAATTTATTCGAGACCTATACAGCGCATGCGCGTAAAACATCCACTACGTATTGGATCTGATCCAGTACGTCATAGTGCTACAGGCTGCAATGAGGACTTCTTGAAACTAGGTTGTTGTTGTAAGAGGTGTTAGTGAGACCAGCAGAGGGTGCTCATCCTGTGGTCTGTGTGGGTCCTAATGCCCCAGTGTAGTGACAGGGACACTATACTGTCAAAAAGCACCGTCTTTCTGATGAGACGTTAAACTGAGGTCCTGACTTTCTGTGGTCATTAAAAAATCCCATGGCACTTCTCGTAAAAGAGTAAGGGTGTAACTCCGGTGTCCTGGCCAAATTCCCTTCTCTGGCCCTTATCAATCATGGCCTCCTAATAATCCCCATCCACTGGATTGGCTCCATCTCTCTCCTCTCCACCTGTAGCTGGTGTGTGGTGAACGCACTGGCGCCATTGTCCTATGGCTGCCGTCACATCATCCAGGTCGGGGGTCAGCAACCTGCGGCTCCCGAGTCGCATGTGGCTCTTTCATCCTTCTGCGGTGGCTCACTGTAGCGTGGCCGTACGTTGCGCGGGGGAGGTGTCCCCCCGACATTTAATAAAACCTAAACTCTAACCCTGCACTTTTTCTCAACCAAGTGTGTTCACGCAGAGGTTTTCAAGGGCCAATGTGAATAAATTGAGATTTAAATTAAAAGAGACAAGATAGTCACGTCATTTTGGATACGTTTTATTTGTATCCAAAACGATGTGAACATCACGGAGCGCTGAACACTCTCTTGCGCTGTATGTTTCATTTATACTCGAAGCCGGAGTGCGCTCTCGTACAGAATGTCCAAAACGGACTCAGGATAGAAGTAATAACTTTTGAAGTGCAAACTGATGAAACGTAAAGACGATATGGTTTATGTGTGTTTTCAAGTCTTCTCCAGGTAATAAATATGAATGATACAGTGATAATTGACCACATTAATTACACTACAGAAGCTATAAAATATATTTTCTGCCTTATTCTGTGATAAAAATGGAAAAAGTGTTTGTAGTAGGCCTATATATACTGATTATACAATCATAACCATAAAATTGTCATTAGTAAAATATATATTAAAAATATTATATAAGACAAATTATTTGTTATTGTCCAGCAGTATTTTCTTTCTTAGCTAATTAAAAGAGATAAGAAAAGTTTGTTTGTTTGTTTTTTTGTCAGTTAGACATACATAAATAAATATTATTATTATTATTACTACATTTGACATTTCTGTCCCTCTCACTTCTGAAATGATTGCTACTGCCCTGCCCTGTAACATAACTGAATATAAAACTTTAGCTAGATGCCGTGTTATCTTTATTTGGGGATCAAATATTTTGTGGCTCCACGTGAATTTTATTAGGTGGGAAAAGGGCCAAAATGGCTCTTTTGACGTTGAAGGCTGCAGACCCCTGATCCACTGTTAAAGAACATGAATTGACCAAACACGATCTGTCCAATACCAGTATGTGGTCGGTGTTGTAAGGAGCTATTATGGCATGCTGGTGGAGGACCCCATTCTGCGTGATTGCAGCATATATTGTGATGTTACCACCACGTTGACCCGGGACATTCAAAATAGCTCTGTGGCCAAAGATGTTTCTCCTTATTCCTCTTCCTGCACCTTTGATTTTTGTTGAAGATAAAAATTAACCTGTTGCTTTTTATAGTGCTTACACCTTGATTGTTGAGTTTACAGTTAAGCACCTAAGTGTCTACACACCTGATGGCCGTGTTTGATCAATTGGTTCATATGTGTAGTATTTTGGAAAGCAGTGCCTTAAAATGGAAAAGAAGTAACATCATGATAGATTTCTGTGTCTAATGTAGAGAAGTGTGTTTAGTGTCTTGCAAAACAATGTGTGTAGTGTTTTGCAAAAAGTGTGAGGCTGAGAATGTGCTTACAGTTGTACAGATCTGGGCAGAGGTTTTGCTCCTTGGGTGTCAGGTTTTACTAATTGTGTGTTATTTTTAATTTTTGTGTGTAAGCAATCATAAAAAAAACTGTAAAAGCCCATGCAGTGCATCCATCTAAGCCCTGCAGGACCACCTCCACTCTAGCGGGCTGGCTTAGCTCTCCACACGATTGCAGTGCTACAAGTATTCCAAGCCAAACTTCTCCGCTCAATGGATGAATCTGGCTCAAGTTCCAGGGGCCTCATTTATCAACAGTGCGTAGAAAAGGTTCTATGTTTTGTCCTACGAATGAAATTTAGAATGTGCTGACGTACACCGTGCTGCATTGTCATGGGAACATCCCAGCTCAATGCGATGTTCCCATTCCCAGCTCATGAATAGGAAATTACATCTCTTCCTTTGCCAAGTGCACTCCAAACTACTAAATAATGACTCGCACGTGCCCTGTTCACTCCAAAGTCCACACTCCAAGGGGATAGGGATGATCACTTCCATTTGGAATTTGCCCCGTGAACCGTTTCGGTTTGATACGCATACCGTTACACCCCTAGCCTAAGTACAAGAAAATTCGTATTTATCAAATGTGCGTAAGTACCATGCTCGTTCACGTTCACGGTCATTTGCATTCAGAAACGCCTCCAATTGTACCATATATGGTGAGAACACTTCCCTTTAAAAACCACGTGATTGAAACCCTACTTAGAAGCCACTCTGTGCTCTTGCCAAGCAGATCAGCATGATCTTTGAAAACGCTCCCTGCGGAGTGCATTGTTTGCCAAGTCTTCCAATAACGCAAGATAAGCCATTCCACTGAGACAAACATTTGTCACAGCTGTCTTATATAGGGTTTGACACCAGTAATGTAGTCTCAGCCTCAGACGTCACGCCCACGGAACGTTGGCTAAACGTCTGATGCATATGGCACACTTTTCTAGAAACACTTCAGGAATGTCGAAGTCGTCATCTGACTGGTTGAATTAAACCGGATTTCCGGGAGACGCGAGTGTCGCGTTTATTTTCGGTCCGCCAGGAAACAAAGATGCCGTGGCGCCAAACCCCCTCACGAAAGAAGAAAGCCGTCGTGTTTACAAATGTGACGACGAACACTTATCAGGGTCAACTAAACGCTGGATTTTCAAAAGTATGTGAAATATTTAAAGTTCGCGGCATAGAATCTTTACATTTACATTTAGTCATTTTGCAGACACTTTTATCCAAAGCGATTTACAAGTGGGGAATACATAAGCGATTCATCTTGAAGAGGCAATCAGACAGTGGAAGTGCTCGTAACAACATGTCTCAAGCATTGTTAAAATAAATACAAGCTAGCAAGGGAAGGAATAAATAGAGAGAAAGATTACAAAAAAAAAAAAAAAATAGGTTTAGGATGAAGTCAAGTAGTGCCGAAAAAGATGAGTTTTCAGTTGTTGCTTGAAGATTGACAGGGATCCCACACTCCGGATAGGAGTCGGAAGATCATTCCACCAGCCAGGAATGGTGAACGAGAATGTTCTGGAGAGTGATTTTGAGGCTCTCTGTGATGGTACCACTAGGCGTCGCTCACTAGCAGATCTCAGACTTCTGGAGGGGATGTAGATTCGTAATAGTGAGGGGAAGTAGGCGGCTGCTGAGCCTGTGGTTGTTCTATATGCAAGCATCAGTGTCTTGAACTTGATGCGAGCTGCGATTGGTAGCCAGTGCAAGGAGATAAAGAGAGGTGTAACATGGGCTCTTTTGGGCTCGTTGAAGACCAGTCGTGCTGCTGCATTCTGAATCATTTGTAGAGGTTTGATTGTGTTTGATGGAAGTCCAGCCAGAAGAGCATTGCAGTAGTCCAGCCTAGAAATGACAAGGGCCTGGACAAGAAGTTGTGCAGCATGCTCTGACAGAAAGGGCCTGATCTTTCTGATGTTGTGTAGTGCAAACCTGCAAGATCGAGCAGTCTTTGCAATGTGCTCTTTGAAGGTCAGCTGGTCATCAAAGATTACACCAAGATTTCTGACCGAAGTTGATGGGGTAATTGTTGATGAACCTAACTGGAGCGTGAAGTCATGTTGTAAAGTTGGAGTGGCAGGGAAGACAAGAAGCTCAGTCTTTGCCAGGTTGAGCTGTAGGTGATGTTCTTTCATCCATGCCGAGATGTCCGCCAGGCAGCCTGAGATCCGTGCAGCTACCATTGGATCATCTGGTTGAAAAGAGAGATAGAGCTGTGTGTCATCAGCGTAGTAGTGGTAGAAGCTATGTGCCTGTATGATGGGACCCAGTGATGTAGTGTATGTGGAGAAGAGGAGGGGTCCAAAAACCGATCCCTGAGGAACCCCAGTGACCATCTTCTTTTTTTTTTTAATGCAAACAAACATACTATATACAGGTGACAAATCAAACACAAAATAACCAAGTGACCATCTTTAAAATACATCCGAGAGTTTCACACACCGGTTTGTTATTGTGGAGACATTTCCACGCCCCGAAACGTGACGCTGAATGAAACGAACTGTGATTGGTTGTTTGACATGTCGGTCAAACGGCCTCATGGGCGGGCCTAGGCAAATGAAAGTGGGCATCTATTCCAGACGTCAGTCTGAAGGTCTGGCTACGCGAGACTACCAGTTATGCAATTAATTTATTAATTCTCTGTTTAAAACTAGAAAAATTATAAATTGAGTTGTTTTATCATTAAAGGAAACACAGGACATATGTGGATTGCTTAAAGGGATACTCCACCCCAAAATGAAAATTTTGTCATTAATCACTTACCCCCATGTCGTTCCAAACCCGTGAAAGCTTTGTTCGTCCTCGGAACACAATTTAAGATATTTTGGATGAAAATCGGGAGGCTTGTGACTGTCCCATTGACTGCCAAGTGAATGGCGCATCACCGTAGTGCCATTTTGGAGAATATCCGCTGGACGCACACTATTCTGTCAGCCGCACTATGTTTTCTATGTGTATTTACTCTTTGATTTGAACAAAAACAGTGCATCCTTGTGGTGTGGCTGACACAGAATAGTGTATGTAGTGTGCGTCCAGCAGATATTCTCCAAAATGGCGCTATGGTGATGTGGAGAGACACAGAGGAGATGAATTGTTAAATAAAGTCGATATTTTTATTTTCTCGTCGCTTCATAATATTCAGATTGAACCACTGATGTCTTTCATACTTTTCTGGACCTTGACAGTATAATTTACTTGGCAGTCAATGGGACAGTCACAAGCCTCCCTGTTGTCATCTAAAATATCTTAAATTGTGTTCCGAGGACGAACAAAGCTTTTACGGGTTTGCAACGACACGGGGGTAAATGATTAATGACAAAATTTTAATTTTGGGGTGGAGTATCTCTTTAATGCATATTGTGACACTCTTAAATGCATTTTATGTGTAGTGTCGCTATTCTACCACTAGATTCTCTGCATAAGCATGCTCAGAGGTGTGCTTATATTTACACACATTTCTTCATATAAGTACAAGTTGGTAGATCCCACACTTTGCGTCAACTGTTCTTACGCACTCATTACACAAACATCTGTGCGTACGCACTGTTGATAAATGAGGGACCAGGGCCTTCAAGGAGCTGCGCACAGTGACAAACCTGGCTCTGCATGCCACTAAAGCCACAGCTTAGGCTATGGGCAAGGCCATGGCCAGTTTGGTTGTGCTGGAGAGCCATCTTTGGCTAAACCTCATGTAGTTTAAGGACGTGGACAAGGTCACCTTCCTAGACTCCACAGTTAGGCCCTGCCGTGGACAGGTTTGCCAAACGCTCCAACTCGGTGGCTGATTTAAGTCACCAGAAGGCTCTGTCCTCCCAGCAGCCTGCAAAGCCTGCACCTGGGCTTCAGCAGTGGCCCCAGATGGCCAACCGGTATAGAGTGCCATTTTTGCGTCTGGTGTGGACACCCAAATTGCTTGTCGCGGGAATCTTGTCACGTCGCATGTAGTTAGGACACAGTGTTAGATAAGCTCGTCGTTTGCTTTGAAGGCCACACTAAAGGGCTGCCAGACACAAAGCAGAAACTATGTTGCTGAATACTTGAGGTTACAGCCCTGGTTTATGCCTCAGTGGGCTTACAGTGTCCTTTTGGAGTGAGGGCTCATTCCACCAGAGGCACGGCCTCCTCCTGGGCTTGGTCCAGCGGAATTTCCATCGGTGCTTCCCATCATGTACACACGGGACAGACAACAACGGGAGAGACCGTTCAAAGGGAATGCTCTGGTTACTAATGTAACCTCGGTTCCCTGACATAAGGGAACAAGCTTCATGTTAACTGCCAGGCTATAAGGCTGCATGCGAGTCATAGACTGTCGCTATCAATCAAAATATTCTGACGAAATGGTGCTCAGAGCCGAGGAGGAGGAGCAATGTTTGAATATGAGATGTGAACGGAGCAGCATATATAAACACACAGACATGTCCTCTCTTTGTTGAAACAAAAGTAATGTGTAGAGCAGAGAAACCTAACCTAAAGTATCAATCTCATCAGGCTAGTATCGATCTGAGTCTAATACCAGCGTTGGTATAAATACTACAGATATTAGGATCTATCTGCCCACTGCTAGAAGAAACAGAAGAAGAAGGGTTGCTAATGTAGACAAACTCAATCAATCTCAGTCGTGTGTGGAGTAAAAAATAGTTTATTAGGCAAATAAAAGCTTCATTGAGAAATTTAAAAGCCAAAAATCAATTATAATACTTGATGGCATTTAGATATTAAAAGGGTCATAAGATACGATTTCAAGTTTTCCTTTCTCTTTGGAGTGTTACAAGCTGTTCGTGCATAGATGAAATCCCTGAAGTTGCAAAGACTAAAGTCTTAAAACCAAAGAGATATTCTTTATCAAAGTTAAAGGCCCCGATATACTTCGAACAAAGTTCGTTTTCGTTCTTCGTTTGGGGGAAAAAAGAACTTTGAAAAGGCTGAGCGACGGTATACTGTTTTCGAACATTCCGACACCCCTGCGCTGCTGGAGGCAGGCTGTAGATTAATGTAAACGTGTCACGACGCTCGCACAAATGCCCTAAAAACAACAACGATGCAATGATAGTGTATCTAGATCTTTTATTAAACTGGTTAAATTATTACACATTTTTATATTTTATGTGTTGTCATAATTTGATAAAAACAAAAGTTTATTATTGTATGCTTTTCATTTATTGTATACCTTTTAAATTCGTTTATTGAAAGTACAACAACAGCAGCAGCAGCAGTGTGGTGTAACATTTATTTTGAAACACATGTATTTGGCACTTGCTACCTTATATCTTTACTCTTTCATTTCATTCTTTTCATGGCTTTGGAAAACTTGCATCTGATGTTTCTCTACGTCGCTTTTTGCATAACTCTGGGTCATCGACACCAAGCATCGTTGCAATTTCTTGCTAGGAATTAAATGCTTTCTCAGAGAATCTTTAAAGTCTCTCCGTGAGCGATTGTACAGGTGCGGATATATTTGTGGCAGTTCAGTTATTCGACACAGTGTATTTATGTTGCTAGTGACTTGGAGATGTTGTTCTCCTGCCTGACCTTTGTTGAATGAGAAACGAACTGGGGAAAAAAAAAAAAAAATCACGCGTCAAAGGCGGCGGAGTTCCCGAACCCACCCACCGATTGCGTAATCGCCACGGACCAATGGTAGCTCAAAGGTGTTTAGAAGCCAAAACGAACACCCCCAGAAAGTTCGCTTTGGTGGGCTGTATCGAACTGCCAAAACGAACTTCGTTTCGGCCTGATTTTGTTTGAAATGACGTCATATCAGTTCATTCTTCGATTTCGTTTGAAGTATATCGGGGCCTTAAGACTCTGCCATGCCCCCTAAAATGGCTCATTCAAACACGCCCCCACATGTCTACGTCACGATGTGGAAATATTTGCATAACGCCGCCCAAATGTTCACGCTAAGAAATAAGGCGTGGTTTCAGTAACCGCAGTAGTGTTGATGCACCCATGACAGGGAGACGCTGTGTGTTTCTATGCGAAAGCAAAAGCACTTTATTTGGCCTTCTGAAAGTTGATGCATTTAGGAATCGTTAAGATTACTTACAACAGAACAGCACAACCCAGATGTATATGGACGACCGTTTTGTGAACCTAGGAGAGTAGGAACAGAAATTCTGACTTTGCTATGACAATCTGGCACTTCTGAATCAGCGACTGTATGTTTTGTTATTAGTTTAAGTATTTGCTATTGACTGTTCAAATGCGGAGAGTGAGGGTCACAGCGGAGTGTGTGCAAACACATACGATCTTCATCACTGCGTCTCTCACGCGACTGTTCCCCTTTCGGGCTTGAACTGATGGTAAAACTAAGGACATTATTAACTGTCTTTACTTTTATTTTGAAAGCTAAAGCTCACGATTATGGAAAGGGGTGTTACATTTCCGACGAGTGCTTGTGGTGTTCGGCCAATCACAATGCATTGTGTCAGCTGGCCAATCAGAGCAGACTGCGCTTGTTGGAAGGAGAGACTTTGTAGAAAACGAAGCATTTGAGAGAGGCGGGGCATAGAGGACCTACAATAATGTACAGTATTTGAAAAATAATTGTTTTTGTTTTAATTGTTAATGTTTTTTGAACATTAAAGCATGTCAACATATTCTGTTACACCAAATACACAAAATAATGATCTTTAAAAAAGCATCATATGACCCCTTTAAAACTAAAATTATAAAATTACTTTTTCCTGATTCAAATACTATTAGACGACAATAAAAGTTGTTGATAAAATATAAAAAGTAAAAATAGCAGTGTACACAAAATGAGGAAACCAAAGATAGAACATACATCAAGTGAATTAAGTTAGCTACTCTCTGCAATTTTTTTAATTTAATAATACTAATAATAACAACGATAATAATAATAATAATAATTTAATAATTGTTCATTTGTAATACACATTGTTAGTAGCTTGTACCTGCGATTGTTGATCAGTTAATATTCAGTAGCAGTGTTGCCAATTTAGTTATTTTGTAGCTAGATATAGCGACTTCCCCACCCCTTTTGAGACTTTTTTCAAAAGTTTAGGGACAAATATAGCAACTTCTCGGACAAACCTTATCTAAGTTCTCATCTTGCCCACTGATCTCTATTCATCTTTATATAGATCAGTGAATTTGCCATTATGATGTCATCTAGTGATATTTAGCTACCAGTTTTAGCTACTTTCAATTGAAAGCAGTTGGCAACACTGTATCAGTAGTTTTTAGTAAATAGATTCAGCCTTGATGAGCATAAGAAACTTCTTTAAAAAAAAAAAAAAACTTTACTGATCCCAAACTTTTGAATGGCAGTTTATTATACTGTAAAACCTGTAATAACCTAAAATGTACATCATTTAGTTACATCAAGGGTCAAATCAAATATAAATAGCACATTAAAGGTGCACACTTTTTTGTGTGTGCTGTACAGGTCTGGTATAAATAATGCTTTTACTCAGGTGGTCGAAATGTCCACCCAATATAGAAAAAAATTTGCTCAGCAAGAAAAAAAAATTAGAGGGAACATTGCTTGTAAATGACAGATTTATCCAGATGATATTTTATTGCTTGATGCATTATTGTGTCACATTTGTTGAGGACGCAGCATCAGATCTGAAAGTGCTGGCTCTAAAGATGATCTACTTACTGTGATGTCTTTTTTTATGTGTGTGTAGAGCAGAAGATTGATTGAAATGCTGCCCACATGCAGTGCAGTGATACGATTTCTATCTAGTGTGGATTTTCTCATGTGTTTTCAGATGTGATGACTGATTGAAGCTCTTGTCACAGTGTGAACACTTGTAAGGTTTTTCTCCAGTGTGAATCATCTCATGTGTTTTCAGAGCTCCTGACTGATTGAATCTCTTGTCACAGTGTGAACACTTGTAAGGTTTTTCTCCAGAGTGAATCCTCTCATGCTGTTTCAGACTGCTTGCTGAAATAAAAGTCTTTTCACACTCAAAGCACATGTACTCTCTCACACCAGTATGTATTTTCTGATGTTCTTTCAAACTTTGTAGAACTGAAAAACTCTTTCCACACAGATAACATGAATGTAGCTTCTCCTTTGTATGAATTTTCAGGTGTGTCCTCAGGTTTGTAGCCCACAAAAATGTTTTGCCGCACTGATCACGAGTACAATTTCTCTCCAGTGTGGATGTTCATATGATCCTTAAGGCTTGATGATTGTGTGAAACTCTTCCCGCACTGATCACAAGTGAAGGGTTTCTCTCCAGTATGAACTCTCATGTGAAGCTCAAGAATATGTTTGTATGTGAAACTCTTTCCACACTTAGTACAGGTGAACGGTTTCTCTCCAGTATGAACTCTCATGTGACGCTCAAGATGACATTTGCGTGAGAAACTCTTTCCACACTTAGTACAGGTGAACGGTCTCTCTCCAGTATGAACTCTCATGTGACGCTCAAGATGACATTTGCGTGAGAAACTCTTTCCACACTGATCACAAGTGTACGGTTTCTCTCCAGTATGAACTCTCATGTGAAGCTCAAGATGACATTTGCCTGAGAAACTCTTTCCACACTGATCACAAGTGTACGGTTTCTCTCCAGTATGAACTCTCATGTGAAGCTCAAGATGACATTTGCGTGTGAAACTCATTCCACACTGATCACAAGTGAATGGTTTCTCTCCAGTATGAACTCTCATGTGAAGCTCAAGATAAGGTTTGCGTGTGAAACTCTTCCCACACTGAGTGCAGGGAAACGGTTTCTCTACGGTATGAACTCTCATGTGAAGCTCAAGAATATATTTGTATGTGAAATTCTTTCCACACTTAGTGCAGGTGAATGGTTTCTCTCCAGTATGAACTTTCATGTGACGCTCAAGATAAGGTTTGCGTGTGAAACTCTTTCCACATTGATCACAAGTGAATGGTTTCTCTCCAGTATGAACTCTCATGTGAACATCAAGACGATATTTGCGTGTGAAACTTTTTCCACACTGAGTGCAGGTGAAAGATTTGTTGTCCCTTCTTTTCTTTAAATCTTTCTGTTTGGGTTTTTCTCCACTTTTGATTTTTGATACATGATTTTTATCCTCAACTTCACTCAATTCCTCTTTATCCTCATTGTCTTCAATCAACTCTGAAATAAAAGTAAAACAGTGAATTTTCAGTTACTTGTTAAAAAACACAAAAGTGAAAGAGCATAAGAAATTGAAAGGACAAAAACAAAGCGTGATATAACAGCAGAAAGTAGACAATTGCATCACAAAAGTTTTATCATTTTGATGCAGTTTCATAAATTACACTTCCCTGAAACTTTCCATGAATGAGGTACACTGATCTTCAAATTATTAGTTTTAAAATATTATAGGCAC
Source organism: Tor tambroides (assembly GCA_021397915.2). NCBI lineage: Eukaryota > Metazoa > Chordata > Actinopteri > Cypriniformes > Cyprinidae > Tor > Tor tambroides. The sequence goes on along the minus strand of JAFVLL020034854.1, from coordinate 19,661 downwards.
AAATCTCATGTTTCGATAGGGAGAACTATTAAATATGTTTGATCAACTACATGAGCGAAAGACTTGTATCGCAGCGTGCAGCAGCTCTTGTAGTGCAGAGATGCGCTGATGCAAAGCCGCCATGAGAGAGTGAAAGAGAGAATAGACGCGGAACAGCTGAATCATTCCCGCCGTTTGATTTAATCTGATAGTTTGTGTGGATTTTTTTACTCATATAACTTGCATGCTATTGAATAAATGTACGCAGGAATTTCACTCATTATAAACTTGAAAGCTGTGGCAATTAGTAAAGCTATGCAATGTACACACTAGTGTTGTCAAAAGACCCGGTACTTCGGTACCAAGTCGGTACTAAAGAAATGAAAACATCACGGTACCAGGTTTATTTAAGTACCGGTGGTACAGAGTACCCAGGCATCCCGGTTCTTGCTGCGCTATCCGAAAGGTGTGCAGATGCTCTTCATAAAAGCACCGAGACATGGCAACCTCAAAAGGAGGAAACACATCAAACTAACAAACACTTTAAAGATCGACACCCGGATCAAATGAAAGAGTTCTAGCAGCTAAGTTTCAATTTAATATTTAGATCTTTTGTTATGAATATTATTCCATATTTTCATTTGAATGTCGGATTGAATTAAACCGCCGCTATTAGCGGAGTTAATCGTTAGCATAAGCGTGGCTAACGCTAATATAATGAGCATTAGAATTTAGTTTCTTTATTAAATATTTAATGCACCTATAACTTTTATTAGGGTAAAAAAAAAAACAGGAGGACATGATGGTATTTACTATTTTTACACACCAGTGGCCTTTTATGCATGTTAGAGAATGTACAAATGGTTAACAGTGTTTACATCATATCAGAACAGCAGTTCTGGGCTTTTTTTTTAGCTAGTTAGTTGTTTTTCTTGGCTGGATAACTAGCAGGTTTTAAAAGCCCTTTAAAATTGAAAAATGTACACAGTTTGGATTAAATGAAAGTACAGTCAAATTAAAATTTTAGTTTTGTCAGGATTATGGACTGTTTTTGTTGTGTTTTGCTCCCCATGTGTTCCATGTCTCCCCTTGATTGCATTAGTTTTTTCCAGGTGTGTCTCGTTTTCCCTCGTTACCCTGTCTTTAAAAGCCCCAGTCCTTTCAGTTAGTTTTGTTGGTTCTTGAATGTCTTCCCTGCCTGTGCTATGTTACTCTGTTGGATTAAAGCCTCTCGTTTTTGTGAACTCCACGTCTCCTCGCTCCCGCGAATGTGACAATCTTATTATCTAACATCAACATACAGTGACTGAACAATATTACAACGTTAATTCATGTTTGTGAATGTTATTTAATACAAACTCGATCATTCATGTTTGTTCATTGTACATTAAATAATTTTAACAGACTGAACTTTTGATTTTATGTATTAGTAAATTTTGAAATTAACCCTAAGAAGAATAATTGCAATATAACTATTGTTTATTGATAGGTCATGTTATCTAACAAATGGAATCTTATTGTAAAGTGTTTTTAATGCTACAGTTTCCATCTATTTGATATACACTTGTCTTAAAGGGGTCCTATTATGCTCTTTTACAAAGTCTTGATTTTGTTTTGGGGTGTACTAGAACATGCTCTCATGCTTGGTGGTTCGAAAATCGCATTATTTTTCACATAATTTACATTATTAAAATTAGGGTTGCAACTAACGATTAGTTTGATAATCGATTAGTTGGCCAATTATTCTTTTGATTAATCGATTAATCGGATAAAAAAAAATTATTTTATTGACAAAAGACACACTATCCACATTCTGTCCAATGTCCTTCAAACAGATGGACCAACTGAATGCTATACAAACATACAGTGCTTAATTTATTAGACCACCTGTCATAATAAAGACTGTACAAAAGGCCTAATTTTAATAACGCTAGTGCCACCTATTGGACATTTTAATTTGTTGCCTTTATCCTTTGTGCCTTTGCACATAATGTCTGAATCACGTGACCATTATTTCCGTAATTTCATTGGTTTAAAGCAGCAGAACTAAATGTCAATCAAAGACTTTTCATGTCCAGACAAGTACCAAGCTGCTAACTTCTGCGACAGTTTTTGTGTAGCGATCTCCGTGCTGATCTGGTCCAATTTCTAACGGATATTTGTTCATACTGTGTGCGTACATTTTGAAAAACCACACTCATACTGATGTATGACTCAAATGGGAACAGTAAAAAGTTTATTGTGTATATGTATTCAAGTGGGGATTTATTAAACCATATTGACAATCTGTAGCGGTTGCCACATAGATTAAGAACTTCACCCTAAACTTCCATACATATTTGGTAGACAAAACACAAATATTTTAGGAACCTGTCAAAAAATTGTTTAAATCTAAAAATGTTATTGTCATTTATTGGGCAAATAACAAACTGAAACATCTAAATAGTATGAATTCACACAATAACAAAAATGACCTCCTATGCCTTGGAACAGCATGCATTCTTGCTGGCATTGTTTATGTACTTTTTGACTCTAATTAGGTATCTGAAAAAAACAAAAAAGCGCTCTGCCTTTCTTTCATAGATAACAGCAATAACTATATTATAGCATTAGAAATAGCCTACTACTGTTACTAAAGAGCTTACGCATACTGGAGGACTAACCAATACAGAAAGCTAAAAAATGACTTTGGTTCTCACCAATGATGTTAGTTTAGAGCAGCAGTGCCACAAACCTTACATAATTTGTTAAAAATCTTACATTTGTTTTAAATCTCTATTAAAAATTTGAATAATAATAAAGATAATAAAGACGAATAAAAACACAAACTCATTGTTAACCAACAGGTAAGAGTAATGTTCTGCAGGAACACATGTTCCCTTTGATCACAATCACCTCTTACTGTCATTTCTTTATCCTGTAATAAGGCGGCTCAGACAATTACACGCTGTTATCCCTTAACAGTTCCTACTCTCATAAAATACTCGCACTGCATGTTGACTTTTAAACCTTAATTTAACTTTCAAAAACAGATATTTCAGCACAATGGATGTTTTTGCGCTGAATTAATTGTCTCCCTCTCTGTGTTCCGTCTGTCATACGCGCGTGCACGCGCCGGCGCTTATTCAGTATTTTAAACTTAACCCTCTCAAGGCACCAGTTGTAAATCTGCAACAGTCAACCCCACCTTATAACTCGAGTTATAAGGTGGGGTTGACTGTTGCAGATTTACAACTGGTGCCTTGAGAGGGTTAACGCAGACTGTCAGGACGGACCTTTATGCAAAAATGGAAATGTTCGCGTGAATTTGTGACATTTTATAGATAAGAATATGACCGTAAACTCAAAGATTTTAGCGCCGAGGACACACACGCATCTGTCAAAGAGCCTGACAGGGCAAGCCATTACGCTAATGCATTTGCTTAAAATAAAGAATTCTCATGTTTTGGGCAGCTTGGATCACGTAACTCTCCCGCAGCATCTCATTCTGTGCCCTCCACTATTTTTAGATGCATTTTGTCCATAGAAATGCGTTATTCAGTGCTGTAATTTGACGCGACCGGCTGAAGTTGGACGTGCACTGTGGGCAGACCCGACTAATCGATAATGAGAATAGTTGTCTATGATTTTCATTATCGATAATAATCGATTTTATTGATTAGTTGTTGCAGCCCTAATTAAAATACCTCTCTCCCCAGCCTGACACAAACGGCTCGATTAGTTCGGGGTTTGACGAAGGCCCGCCTTCTGAAAAACTTATGTGTTGTGATTGGTAAGCTGTCCCAGTGCGTTGTGATTGGCGAACAGCTTAGACGGCGTTTCAGTATTGCCCCGCCCCTTGCCAAAACAGTAAGTCCGTCAATATTGCCATATCAATTCAGACCCCGAGAATATTGAACAAGAGTATCGTGCAGATCCTTTGTACGCACGGATATTGCAAGACATATTAAAGTGTAGTCTATGGGTAATGTTGTTGTTGTTGTTTTTCGGGTAAATCACGTTTTAGTAAATGCAGTTATTTTTAAGCTGTTGTTGACATCCTATCTATGTACAGATAAGTGTAACGGTAATATGTATTGTTTATTGTTCTTTAATTATAACATGAATTGCAGTGAAACTGTTATACAGTTGAATTTATTTATACTATAGTCCCACAGACTTATATGATTTGTGGTGGCATATATATGCAAATTAATTCTCTGCCAGCGGGAAGCGCTGTTGGAGCGGGAGAGCTCGAGGTTTCCCCGGTAACGCTGTACACAAAACAGAGCTCCGCTCACAAACGCTGCTTTATCAGACATTACATGCAAGATGAAATCCAAAATTTTCTGAAAGCAGTCGGTTTCCATCAGAAATACTGTGATTTAAAATCACCTGCACTGGGTTTTGATTTTGAAACGTGCAGTGCTCAACCAAGCGTTCTCCCCACCCGCCAACCAGTCGATTTTCCGTAGACAGGATTTATTTTTGTGATGTCACAAATACAGGAAAACAACTTTGTAGTCCAAACGAGCCGTTCACTGTAGTTCTTGAAAAGGGATTTTTTTTACAAACGAAATATCTCCCTTTGGAGTGGACTTTGAGATTTGTAACTTTGTAGATCTTTTTATGCTCAAACATACACACAAACAGACTAAAATTCAAAAAGTGAAAAAGCATAATAGGACCCCTTTAAATAAATGTAATCTTATCTAAATTTATTATAAAAACTGAGGTTTGTTATCTACTGAAATGTTATATTTTAGCTGGAGTCAATGATCTAAGGTTGCATTTGGTCAGACTCAGCCCATTGCTTTACTTAAAGGCACAATATATAAGATTTTTTTTTAATTAAAATATCCAAAAACCACTAGAATAGTGTTATATTTTGCTGATTTGTGTACTTACATTATCCAAAATGTTTCGAAGAACATTTAATTCCAGAGAAATAAGCAATTTTAACTAGTGAAACGGACCGTGTCCTTGCGTCGCCTGCCAATGACGTCATACACCCTCGATTTCCGGTTTTGTTTTGTAGAAAACATGGAAACCCCAAAGACACTTTAATTTGTTATGCATTTTATTAGACAGAGTAGCATTATAACCGAACACACTCACATGTATCTAGTATGAGAAAACCATAGATATACATAGATATTTACGTAGATGCCTCATTAGCGACTGTTTCTATGGGTCGCTATACGTAAGCCGTCTGCCATATTGCAGCGGTAAACTTGACGTCATTCACCATAGTAATCACTGAGTATTCGAAAGATGCCGTGAACCTACAGTATGGTAAATGATGCCCCCTCCCCCCCCACCCCGTGTATGCATTCATTCCTCTGCTGAGTTATTTTTATCCCCGATGTTTTTATGCCCGGTGGGGATAAAAATATCCCGTGATTTTGCTCCGAGGTCCAAAACGAATGATTCGTGATACGCACTTTGAGGCTGCGATATGCGACCCAATTGGAGCGCTTCAAATCATTTTGCGACTCAATGATTAACTGATTCAGAGTTTCAAAAAGCTGCGTTGATATGGTGTTCTTAGCTCACTTTCTCTAAATAATTTATTGATAGCTTGAATAACCGTGGAAATGAAATCATTGCAATTAACAGGCCTAACTTACAATGTTTTTAATAATTGTGATCACGTTCAATACAGTTTCCGTCGTATATTAACCTGTTAACCCCGCACCATGGCGCTCTCGCACCGAACGCTCTTTGTTTGCACATGTCATTGTTTAGGAATAGATTAAATGAAATGGGACAAAGTTAATCTTGACAAACTATATATCATTCTGAAGGTCTAAGCCTCAAGCATCGATGATAGATCGCTGTTTTTCGATTGAAAGCTTATAAGGAATGTATTTGCTACATTTGTGTAAGCAGTACACATCAAAACATGCAGAATAAAAAAGCAGTACATACCATTATCATTGTAATAACGAGTCACAAACGCGTCCACTGCTGAAATCCCGGTTTAGTTAGAGAGGTAAGGGTCCACAGAACAACATCTCTTCCAGCACTTTTAGTCCAACGAAACAATAACGTTGTAATATGGATCGATATTCCTTTGTTTACGTTTCATTTCTTCGGGAGAGTTATTGTTTGTGTCCGTTATGGAATAAATTACGCTCAAAAACAGCGTCTTGGTGGTAAAAAAACAACACGGTGTTGTAGCATACAGTTTTACAAACAGAATGAAACCATCCAAAAAAAAAAAGTCAAATCCGCGGAATATTGTTTATTTGAATTTGGCACACGCTGTGACGCACGCTGTGACGCTCCTGTCATCTGAGGGGGGCGTAACTTAGCGATCGCCTTTTTGCACAAGTATTTTTCTTTCTTTTTTTCAACATTTATCATACGTGTGTGTCTTGTGTAGAACGTGGCTGTATCTGCATAATTACCATCTCTATGAACGCACATTAGCGTGTAATTACCGACTTTATGACGGCTATCAGAATGCTGTCAATGACTGGCTATTATTGATGATATAGCCCATCTGTATTGATTATCATCTCTATCGACGGACATCAGCCTATGATTACTGACTGCAATGAGTGTGAATATCTGGCAATATCAGTTTATCTCAGGCAGTCAGAGTATTGAGTATGTAGGCTACTACACACAAAGCAAATTCTTTTTTTTTTTCATTACTCAAATTATTCTTATTCTTATCTTGTATTTTTAGTGCTCAAATAAATCACTTACAGTGCCCTCCACTAATATTGGCACCCTTCGTAAATCTGAGCAAAGGTGGCCGTGAAAATAAATCTGCATTGTTTATCCTTTTGATCTTTCATTCAAAAAATTCACAAAATTCTAACCTATCATTGAAGTAAAACAGTTGAAAGTGGGGAGAAAATCTCATGATAAAATAAATGTTTTTCTCCAATGCATGTTGGCCACAATTATTGGCACCCCTGGAAATTCTTATGAGTAAAATATCTCTGAAGTATATTCCCATTCATATTTACATTTTTTTAGCATACCAGGGAGACTAGGAGCATGATATTGTCCAGCTATGACTTCCTGTTCCAAAAGATTATAAATATGAGGAACACAAAGGCCAAATTCCCTTAATCATCCATCACAAGGAGTAAAACCAAACAATAAAGTTCTGATGTGCAGAACAAGATTGTTGAGCTTCACAAAATAGAAAGTTGCTGTAAGACAAAAGCTAAAGCATTGAAAATCCACATTTCCACCATCAGGGCAATAATTAAGAGGTTCCAATCAACCAAAGATGTTACAAATCTGCCTGGAAGAGGACGTGTGTCTATATCGTCCTAATGCACAGTGAGGAGGAGAGTTTGAGTGGCCAAAGACTCTCCAAGGATCACAGCTGGAGAATTGCAGAGATTAATTGACTCTTGGGAGTCAGAAAGCCTAAAAAAATATATATCAAACAGCCCCTACATCACCACATATTGTTCAGGAGGGTTTCAAGAAAAATTCTCCTCGCTCATCCAAAAACAAAATCCAGCATATTCAGTTGTCAGACACGACTGGAACTTCAAAAGACACTGGCTTCTATGGTCAGATGAAACTAAAAAAAGAGCTTTTTGGCAGCAAACCCACTAGGTGGGATTAGTACAAACAAGGATAAAAAGTACCCCATGCCCATGGATAAATATACTGCTGGATCTTTAATGTTGTTGGGCTGTTTTTCTGCAGGAGGTCCTGGACACCTCGTTCAGATGCAAGGCATCATGGATTCTCTTAAATATCAACAGATAAAAAATCTAAAGCTGACTGCCTCTGTTAGAAATCTTATAATAGGCTGTGGTTGAATCTTCCATCAGGACAATAATCCAAAACAAACATCAAAATCAACACAAAAATGGGTCACTAAGCACAAAATGAAGCTTTTGCCATGGCTGTCCCAGTCCTCTGACCTGAACCCTGTAGAAAATGAGTGAGGTGAACTAAAGAGGAGAAGCACCGACATGGAGCTGTGAATCTGAAGGATCTGGAGTGATTCTGCATGAAGTCTCTGGTCTCTTATCAGGTGTTCTCCAAACTCTTCAGGCATTACAGGAGAAAACTCAGGGTTGCTATCTTGGGAAAAAGGACACTGCAATAATTGGGTGCCAATAATTGTGGCCAACATGAACTAGAGAAAGCATTTATTTCACAATGAGATTTTCCCCTCACTTTCAATTGTTTTACTTCAGTGATAGATTAGAATTTTGTGAATTTTTTGAATGAAAGATTAAAAGGATAAACAACGCAGATTTATTTTCACAGCCACCTTTGCTCATATTTACCAAGGGTGCCAATATTAGTGGAGGGCACTGTATATGATGTCTAAAATTCCGTCTATTATTTTATAATTGAAAAACTATGTATAATGACTAAAATAGTTTGTGGAATTCAATACATTTGGTGGTAATTTTCATCAAACAGAGGGGGTGGGGGGACTAGAAATATTCTCAGAAAAATGATTGCAGGAATCTCATTTTTCATGGGATCGTCTTCAAATTTGAAATATAAACTCATTAGACATATGACTTTCAACCCATTACTTTTCTGGATTGCTCCAGAACTTATTTCATGTATTTATGAAATAAAAAAAACATTGTGTCGTAAAACATTTTCAAAGCACTTCAGTGTCTATAACTTTTTATTTTTTTGAGCATTATCAACTCTGGATGATGGATAGTAAAGCCTATAGTGTCTTCTTTCCAAAGATACCTAAATTGTGTGTGTAGCACATTATTGTCAGGAAATGTTACCATTTTAATTTAGGTAGGTCAATTTCAGCTGTGAGGCCCAAAATGGTGGGTGCAGGTTAACAGGTTAAAAACATTTCATGTAGGATGTAACGATTAACCGCGAGCCGGTTGAAAATCGATTCGTATATGTGACGATTCAAATCGGTTGAGATGCTAAACAAATCGCTATTCAATTAGGGGTAGGAGTTTATATGAATGTATGTCTGAGGGGAACTTACTGTCTTTAGAAAGTTTAGATGGTATTTTTTCTTTTCTTCTTGCTTCTGTATAAAGCATATTAAAGTTCATAAGTGCAGCGCTGCTTTGTTTACAGCGGAAACCAAGGAAACGCTTAAAGCGCCACCTGCTGGCAGAGACTGAATCTGCATCTCATTCAGCTCGTCTTCTGTTTCATTTCATGCTGATATGTTTTATGTATAGTTTCACAAAACTGAAGTCAGACCATTCTGTTTTTGCTTCAAATTTTGAAATTAAACAATCTAATTTAGATTAAAAACTGCTCATGCTGCATGTTTGCAGCATCTTTCTTTGGCTCATGATTAAAATGCAGTGGTTGCCTCTAGTTTTAACTGGAAAGAGCACAGACAAAGCCTTATTTTGTTTAAAGGAAGAGATTTCTTTTATTTGTGTTACTTAGTTGATTTTGAGCATGTTTTAAAATTTCAATTTAGTTTTGTTATTTACATTATATTTACATTTTATTATTTAGCAGAGGCTTTTATCCAAAGCGACTTACAAACGAGGACAATAGAAGCAATCAAAACCAACAAAAGAGCAATAATCTGCAAGTACTATGTTAGTATATTATTATAATCAGGGTTTGAAATTAACACCCACCAACCCGCTAAATGCGGGTAAAAATCAGCTGTGGCGAGTAACGCTGTCAAATCACTGGCCAATTTGGCGGGTTACTTTTCGTAAGTTATGTTCACTCATTCACTTCTTGGGGAAGTTCATGCAAGCGAAATCTGCGCAGGTTTAGCGCAAATACTGAACTCGTGAGACATTATCGAGTATATTGCAAAAACCAAACAAAACACACAGAGCGCACTCATACGCGACTACGTGATGAAGTCTGGTTAGACTAGTGCGCGTGCGCATTTAGAGTGCGTTCTTTCACTGCATGATTCAGTCTATTAATATGCATTAAGAATTATCACAATTCAAGGTAAGGGGGCATTAAATGTATATATTTACATCAATTCATATAGTTAATCAATAAATATCTCACGAAGAGTGACGTTTTTTCTTTATAAAATAAGCATGATTACAAATGTGATATTGATTTTATTCAACAGTTCAATAAACAAGTTAATATCAAGAGACTTACGTTTTAGACACCATATTTCCTGTTTTTGTGCTATTTCGACAACAAAAAAATATTCCAAACAAAGCCACAGCGCTGTTTTGCGTCTCTGAGCAACATGACGGTGTTTTCGTTCCTGAATGAATCAATCAACTGTTTAAATGATTTGGTTCAATCGCAATGACTCACTTATTAACAGTGACTTGATGCCACCTACTGATGATTTTAATTTCACATTTACAGTATCTTTTCATTTTTTTAATCATTTCAAATATCAGTTTTCAACGTTTCATGTTTAAAATATCAAAACATTATTTATACATTTCTAACTGCAAGTTAAAGCATTCTATGTCCCTATAAGCTGCATTAACATGTGAAAATACATCTAAATGCCACTTCAGATGCATCTTCTGTAAAGATGAATTTTATTGATACTGATTTCATTTGTTTAGTAACAGCCTAAATGTATTATAATTGACTGATTAAATGTAAGAATTTGACTCAAAAGATGATGCACACACAAAAAAAATGGTTTTATAAAGGTAAAAATGCCCATAAAAGGTAAAAATCAATTTAAACTTATTGGAAAAGATTAATTTCTATCACTGCTGTGAACTGACCACACAGAATATGAAGAATATCAAAAACTTTAGGAGCCAGCTGTCCACGGCAGTCCTTAAGATACCAGCACAATAACACACTCAGCAAAATATCGTCTAATTATCTTTATCGATAAAATCCCAGAAAATGTTGAGATTATTTTTTTGTTAGTATTGCACACCCCTAGTACTGACACAAAATGATTTGCAACGGTCGCTTTGTCACTTCCAGTGTAGACAGCCTCAAGCTGTTGGTTTATTTCTGGGGGTTTTTTGTGGCTAGTAGAAGTTATGAATGGCCGGTAACTTAATTTAGTAGCCAAATTGGCTGGTGAGTGAAAAAGTTAATTTCAATCCCTTATTATAATGTTATATTTCAATTTCACAAAGACACGTGCTGCATTTTGTCCAAGCAATAATAAAAGGACACGTTTAATTTATAATTAGTCTTAAATCTCATTTTGTAAAAAAAAAGAAAAAAAACACAAATAAAATTGAATCGTGAGCTGAGTGAATCGTTACATCCCTAATTTCATGACATGACACCCATTATCAGTGGTGGGGGTAACGAATTACAACTACTCACGTTACTGTAATTAAGTAGTTTTTCTGGGTACTTGTACTTTTTTTGACTATATTTTTAAAGCTGTACTTTTACTTGTACTTAAGTACAAATTTAGCTAAATAATCTGCTTCGTTACTCTTAAATCATAGTTCGTTACTGAGTACGCCCACGATTTGAACTGATATTCAAACCTTTGATGGCATTTGAGTAGCCAATAAAGATATGATCGTAAAGGGACCAATAAAATCCCTGATATCTGAACCAGGGAAAAGCCGCCGCTTCAGCAGTGTTGAAGAGCTGACAGTGAGGGAGCTCAGCGTAATTTATGGACTCATAGTTTGGAGAAACAAACTACATGGTAGTGTTATCATAAATATCTATATTTTGATACCAATACTGAAATATCTGACACGGTTCCATTACTCATTTTCCACAGTATCTACCGCATATACACCTATACATGCTGCGTCTCTCTCCTCTCCGACAGCGAGTTTGACACGCATCGCCTCCTGTCAGTTACAGAGTCTGAATATCTGCGCGGGATTGCAGGTCTTCCGCATAATTTTAATCATTCCCGCGCAAATGTGGCGAGCGCTTTATTGTAACATGGGAACAGTCATGTAATCACAGAAAACGTCTCCGGTTACTATCGTAACCTCGGTTCCCTGAGAGCGGGAACGAGACATCACGGAGAAATTCTCCGTTATGGGAACTCCTTCCCTTCAACCTTTCCTGAAGTCCTATTGGCTCACGCCAGTCCAAATGACTGGCCAATTGTCGCGAAGCATGCAAATACTGACGAGCTCGTGAGGCAGTATAAAATGCGGTGCCCGCGACAATTACGTCAGAATCGGATACTGAACGCCGCTTAGCTGGTCGAGCAGCGAGCACGGCGACCACCGTGATGTCTCGTTCCCGCTCTCAGGGAACCGAGGTTACGATAGTAACCGGAGACGTTCCCTCTCGAGCTTTCACGAGACATCACGGAGAAATTCTCCGTTATGGGAACGATATTAAATCCCGCCGTGAGAGAGGCTATGAGCAGCCTGTCCAATTACACAATCAGCGCAGATAGAATACACACACAATTCCCACCAATGGCGACGCTTGTTAGGCGGGCTCGCAGCTGATAGGTGGAGGTAAGCCAATGAGCGTCTAAACCCCAGGTATATGAAATTTGCATATCTGGTTAGTAATAACGTAGGCTGCACTGAGAACAGGGCAGAACAGACGCCACAACAGTACTGTAAAGGGGCTGCACAGAGATAACTGTGTTTAAGCAGCATAAAACATAACATGATAATGGTAGCACTAGTGAATCAGACACGAATAACAGGAAGCTGCACTAAGTACAGGGCAGACAACAACAACAGCATGTTGTTTCAAATAACTCGTCGTTATCTGCGCTGCATGCAGAGTGCAAGATTTTGCGAGTTCTGCGCGCATACTGTGGGGTTATCATTTGTGTTTATTTTTATTTTGTCTAAATATTTACTTTTTCATTACACATCTTGTTTGGTTTAATTTCATATCTTTGCATAGTAAAATAATTCACTTTGTTATGCAGATGCAAAAGGTCTTCGCAGTCTATATATTCGAACAATATAATATTATATTTAGAATATTTTACTTAACCTGAGTTGTATCTTAGTTATTTAATACATAAGTAAATAAAACTTTTTTTTTTTGTTTGCAGCAGCATCCGTTTAATCTCGATCAACAACTATGATCAACGAATTGAAGCGGCGTTGGTCAATTAGATCATTTTAAAACGTCAAATAGCCTTCAATTTATAACTGCATCTAACTCGGATGTAGACTGGTGAGGATTTATTTTAATGTGGATTCCAAACTCTAGTGTTAACCTATAGGCTATAAATGTACTATATTTTGGGCCTGTGTTCAAGTGTTATATCAGTGGAATATCAATTGATGCGCATGAATGCGCCTCGCCCGTGCGATCACTTGCATTTTTTTTCCTGATAAGGAAACAAAATCAATTCAAAACTGATTTTATGTAAGTTCATAATAACAATAAAACGTTGCACTTTTGCAAAATAATGAATAAAGGATGCGCTTTCTGCCATGTTTGTGAACTGAAACGCGTCTCCAAAAAGAACCAAAACTAAGCATGTATGTCTCACAAAGAGAAATATATCTATAGAAAGGTTGAAATGTCTACTTTTAAACGAACCAATTTAAAACGAAATTAAATGTATGAAGGTTGTATTTCTCTCTAAAGGCGCGTTCAATGGTCCATACTGTGAAGATGAGAGTCAGCACTGTGAATTTCTTCTTGCAGCCATCAAGAAAACATTAGTTTATTAATAAATAATTAAAATATCTCCTTTTTCTATACATTAATAATCATTAGGCTACTTTTGCCAGTGCTTTGTGGCAAATTTTATACGTGCTTGAGCGCGGAACATATTGAAGCTTAGTATGTCTATTAATGTAATATAAAATGCGCGATTAGTTGAATAGCCTAATGGTTTAAACGAACGACTAGTTAACTAGAAAAATCTTTAGGGGGGGCAGACCTATTAAATACCCACTAGACGTCTCTGTTAAAGTTTTTAAATCATTTTTATAGGCGTTTTCATAGTCGGATGAATTCCGCTTTCAGACCGGTCACGTCCGTAACATTGATTATTTTTTCCCTCTGAAACACAAAAATGAAAATTTAAACAAAATTGATATTTAATGCTTTGTAAATAGCCAACCCTTCCCCATTAAGCAGATGTTGTTGCTTCTGGGCTGTGCATTGTAATTCACAGAAAGTCTACAAAAGATATTGTCTCCCAGAAACTCGTGTTATTTTTAGCCACGACCATAACGCATGTGTTTTCCCCCCATTTAACATATAAAACAGGGTTATAGCCTGATAATTTTCTGATGTCTGGACTCTATTTTAAGGAGTTTAGAAAAATATAAAGAGATGGTTTAATATATTGGTAATAAATATAATTTATGAGAATTTATATTTCAGATTTTGACTGCAAATCAATATGATCACTTCCATTTGGAACTGCCCGTGAACCGTTCGATACACGATACGCGTACCGAACGGTTCACGGGCGGTTCCAAATGGAAGTGATCATCCCTCTCCCCTTGGAGTGGGGATTTCGGAGTGAACAGGGCACGTGCGTGTCATTAGGTGCGTTCGACTTAATGCAGCACTGCGCAGATCGATCAAATTCTGACTTGAAGCAATGCATGCTGGTTAGAAATTTTGTCCAACTTGAGAAGGGACCAACGCCTCGTGACTGTCACGTGTGGCATCAAAATGCCGCGAGAGCGTTTCGAGATCAGCCGGCTAACTCAGCCGCTGCAGTTTCTCCAGAGCGACTGCAGGAGCTTTGATGACGACACAGCTGTTTCATGATTGGCCAGATTCACCGCATGGCAACGGTCATGTGTGTTTTGGGTTTATTCTAACCTTTTCAATTCCAATAATGGCCACAAATCTGTGTTTTTAGAACAGTAAAATCTTTTTTACTGTAGTCGCAATGTTATATTGAGTCACTTTTATCAAAAAACACTGATAAAAGCATATGTATTTAAATAGTATTTAAATAGATTATGATGTTGAACTTTATTTTTAAACAGATGGCGCTGTATTAAGCAGTATATAAAAAGTGTTTCTGTTGCTCATGAAAATGTTTCTAAAACGTGTGTATTTGACAAATATTGGATTTTGTTCACTTCATCTGTGATAGAGTATGCAAACACCGTTTGAGCGTCACTAATGGGAGCAGAAAGTGTCCGACTTGACGGCTCCGTTTTCAACTCCGCCCCCGACTCCAAGCGGCTACTCTCGTTGACCGCCGTCTGTAGTCGTGGTGCAAGTCGAACACACCTAATATTTAGTCGTTTGGAATCCACTTGGTGAAGGGAGCGTAATTTCCTCATTATCTTCAGCTGGGATGTTCCCGTGACAACGCAGCACGGTGTGCGTCAGCAGATTCGCTGATGGACACCAGCATAAAAAAAAAAAAACATTTTACATTTGAAAAAGTTTTACATATATTATTTTTTATATATTATATAGCATATTTTAAAATGTAATTTTTTAAATATAAAATGTATGTTTACTTGCAACAGTTATGATAACAACAAAAAGACATTTGACATTTAAACAGCGACATCTGCTGACGCACACCGTGCTGTGTTGTCACGGGAACATCCCAGCTGAAGATGAGGAAATTACGCTACCTTCACCAAGTGGATTCCAAACGACTAAATAATGACACGCACGTGCCCTGTTCACTCCGAAGTCCCCACTCCAAGGGGATAGGGATGATCACTCCCATTTGGAACTGCCCGTGAACCGTTCGATACACGATACGCATATCGTTATATCCCTGTAATATACATAACTATGTTTTCAGAGAAGTATAAAGACCTTACATAATGAACCGTTATGTTTTTATTACCTTAGAATGAGCAATTTATATCTACACACACCACGGGTCCCCTTACATGGAAGTCACCACCATGTTTCTACAGTAGCCCTTAAGGCTAGATCACACTACAGGAATTTAAGCCCGATTTGCAAGTTAACGAGCTCGCCGACAGGTCGGGCTGTAATCGGGGGGAAATCAGCGGGTGATCGGCGCTCCTCAATCTTTATGTGAACTACACAACGATGCATCAAAGAGGCTCGCTGACTCGTCGCCGAGAATATCTAGCATGCCAAATATCTGGACCGGTCAGCCGACACACCGACAGAGAAGGTTACTGCTGATATGAAACAAGATCTCAGGACTCTCAGCTTTTAAATGGAGTCATTTTTAAAGAAATTCAAACAATAAATACCGTTTTGTGGCTCTTTAATGTGCCCTGACAGATCACTGTATTGCCTCAGTTCAAACACGTCAACCGATCGTCTTTTCATATGTACGTTATGCACGAAATGAACATGAATAAACATCAGAAAGTGTTTTATTTCAACCGCGAAACACAAATTTAAGTCCACCGAAGTTAATCTGCTCTTCTGTCTGATTAATTTGTGGTTAAGGCTAGAAGAGATACAGCTGCATCTACTGGGCATGATCGTTTACATATTTTCCGAGCCAATAACATGAATCCTATAAAAATGGGTTTTAAAAAGCACATGGCGTCGTAGTTTCATCACTTTAGAGTGTTGCAGTGACCGTCTTTTTACAGTAAAAGACCTGTCATAGTTTAATGAGTGGGAAGACGATATGAAACGTCGTGGTAAACCTGCATTGAAAACAGATGAGCTCCTGATCAAGGCGAAGTTCACGGGATTTTGTCCACAGAATGATAAGAGCACACTTTTTTAACATATTATTTTATTATTTCTCACCCAGTATTTAACTTAAGAGCTGCAAGCCATGCATACAGCACCGGACATGACAGATTTTCTGGTACGCAAAACAAGTACTTTAAAGGAGTACCTTAGCTTATCACCGTTACCTTGGCAGCCAACAACAGCACAGCTTAACCCTCTGCACATATTTATATTTAATTATATTTAAAAAGTTTAAATTCAGTCCATCTTTTTTACCCTGTTTTAACATGTATTTCTATTAAGATAGGCTGTAGCCGTCGGGCAAGATGGCGGATAGCAGCGGCGGCACATAATATCCGTTCTTATTGGTCAGATGGCATGTCAATCAAGCTCTTTGCGAACGGTCAATTCTCGCGTGTTTTCATGACAAAATGTGGTTTAGGGACCGAATCGAGTCGCTGGGTGACAGAGTTGTTGTTAGCTCGTGTAGTGTGTAACCCCTGGTTGTGGATCATTTACATAGAGTCACGTAGTGTGAACACCACAACAACTAAAAGACAGACAATCAAGTCATGTAGTCTGAACAGCACAGCGATCTGCCGACGTGTAGCGTGAACTTGGCTTTAACGGACAAACTGCTCTACAGAGCGCGTTTCGTCACTATGTTGTTCTTGCGAAAAAATACTAACACAAGGATGAACAAGTAACAGTAATATTCACAATGACATCGGTTTATTTTTTACCTTAATTTACCTTTGTAAAGAAACCTCATTGCTCTCTGCGGTCTCAGACGATGGAATCTTAGCCCTGTATCGGCCACCGTAGCTTCTTCACCGTTGAAGATCACATGCGATGTAAAGCCAAAGCTCACGACTTATGTGCTCACACTATACGGTCCGATTGTCGAGCGCGATTTATGAGCTCACACTATACGGTCCGATTGTCGAGCGCGATTTATGAGCTCACACTATACGGTCCGATTGTCGAGCGCGATTTATGAGCTCACATTATACGGTCCGATTGTCGAGCGCGATTTATGTGCTCACACTATACGTGTGAAATACTCGGGTTGCACTTGCGCAGACAATGACACCGTAAACGGACGATAGCTAGAGATAACTAAAAAAAATAAATAAATAAATAAAAAATCGGTGATATCGTGAGGATTTGGCATTTCCAATTAATGTATTAAATTATTGTTATTATTATTATTATTATTGTAGCTTTATTATTAAATTTATAGGTCTACAATTCATTTGCCCCGAAATAATTGCGCATTTACCGCACAACTGAGAC
Organism: Tor tambroides; assembly: GCA_021397915.2. Taxonomy (NCBI): domain Eukaryota; kingdom Metazoa; phylum Chordata; class Actinopteri; order Cypriniformes; family Cyprinidae; genus Tor; species Tor tambroides. Next base: position 1,937 of record JAFVLL020034854.1, on the reverse strand, counting down.
ACGGACAATAAAAGATTAATTTAGATTACTCCTCACTGAAAATTATTTAAAACATTTAGGCCCGGTTTCATAGACAGGGCTTAGCCTAAACCAGGATTAGGCTATAGTTTAATTGGGACATTTAAGTAATTTTTATAAACATGCCTTAGAAAAAAACATTACTGGTGTGCATCTTAAGACAAAACAAAGGCACTGATATATTTTAAGATCAGTCAGTACAAGTTTCTTTTAGTTGAAACAGCTCAGATTTACATTTTAGTCTAGAACTAGGCTTAAGCCTTGTCTGTGAAACCGGGGGTTAGATATATTAATAGGCCTATAATTAAAATTTTCAACCGTCTATAGCTAGCCTGTCCGGACTCCGAACACTGAATGAACAGCTTAATGAATAACCAGTCAATGAAAATAAAACCTTTATTACAGACAAGGAAATTCCAAAAACAACTTGTTTAACACGAAATACTTTAATTCTGTTGTTGTTGGGTTTTTTTCACTAGGTATATCAGCCATAAGAGATGGTTTTTTTCTTTAGAAAATAAATGAAGACAATAGCTTATCCAATACTACCCAATATGTCTTTCGTCTCTTCCGAGAGAATATGTGCCGTTAATGCAGCGACAGATGCCGATGAGGGGCCCCTGGTCATGTCAGAAATTCATCCGACCGACCGTCCGATTGCCAGTCGGGAGAGGCTAATCGCTTCTCGTTTCCCCCTGTATACCGCACGAACACTGCACGGCAAATGACGCACGACAAAGCTGAAATTCGGCCAGACTCAAAAGAGAGACGCACGAGTAAGAATTCGTCTCAAAATCGGATGAAAATCGCACAGTGTATGCCCGGCTTAAAGTGAGGGGTGAGCAGGGGACTGAGCCGTTGGATGCAATTCGCAACTTCAACGGCTAGATGAAGATTAAGGGTTGGACATACTGTGCTGAATAAAACTTTAAAAATAATAAATAAACATCCGATAGGATTATGTGAGGACTGGAGTAGAAGAATCAGTAGAACATGTTATTTGTATTTGTCAAATGTATACTAATGAACGAGAAATATTGAAAAATGAACTTAGAAAGATGGGAATGGATGAATTAATATTTAAAAATATAGTTATTCGCGCTGCATTAACCAATCAGGAGCTTGCGCTAGTAGTGACGTGATTACGACGTAGCGAACGGAGGCAGAAATTCGAAACAACAACAGAGGACAAAGTCATCGTCGCTGTATGTGGATACCCGGAGCTGTACGATACATCTTCATACTTTTATAGAAACAGGAATAAAAAGGATCTTGCTTGGAAGAAAGTGAGTGAGGCGGTCGGACAAAAAAAAAAAAACGCTCTTTACTCAATTTGAGCTATATAAAATACATATTGAAGCTAGCTAAAGCGGCAAATTGAGCTTATTCGTCGTATTTTACAACTACTTTCCTGCTGATGAGTTGATGTGTCAGCCATTTCGCAACGAGACTGGAGCTGCCTGGCAGAAGCCCCTCCCATGACGTGAATTCGCATCTGTTGTGAAGTGAATTTCACGCGCGAATGAAGCGAGTAAACTCAAAATATTCAAAGGTCCAACTAGGCGTGAATAGCGCAATTTATGTTAACATCGTAAGTCGCGATGTTAAGTCGTGTCTGGTGTGAACGCACAGTTAGAGAATTTAGAGTTTTTTTTGTTTTTTTTTAAATGAGTAAATTCTGGTCCACACTCCAATACAGTAGGTGGCGATAATGCACCTTAATGTTGGTGCTACCCACCATAAAATCGAAGAAGAAGAACCGCTAGATACCGCTAAAATCTACAGGGATGGGCGATAATATCGCGCGATATGCATGCACATCTGGTCAGTAAAGCTGGTTCCTTGATTAGCGCTAAATCTCCATCACCTGTTTTCAAATGGAGCGGCAGTTAATACACAGAGCCGTAGATCACTGAGAA
>JAFVLL020034853.1:0-13633 GCA_021397915.2 Tor tambroides | reverse complement strand
TATATCTGTAAAAACTTTTTTGTTGTTGCAATCTCCACCCCCCCACCCCCTCCCCCCTTTGTTCTTCTCAAATAATCGGTTGAATTGGTCAGGAAAAACATGACAATATTCCAACAATAAACCAGTTTACAGTATTATGTTGAGAATCTCAACAAATGATGAGTGAATCAGAAATTAATAACTCTTTTCAATCCATTTTTAAAATGAATTGGCTGAGTCAAGAAAGCCAAAAAATTACATTTTTCTTTAGATTTCAGTAAAAAAACAACAACACGTGTTTACAGTATTCTCTATCAGCTGTATAGATTTAACACAAACAGTGCTTGAATCAAGGAGTGACTCACTCATCTAAATCATAAATTGGGCAGTACATCTTTTGTACTTTCTCTAAAGGGTAACTTTCAGCTTACCTTAGCTAATATTTACAGAGTAGCTAGTAGCTTAGCTAGCTACATTTCATCACACAGTTTAAATGCCAAAACATGGCACAGGATTATAAATGTTGCCTTACCTGATTTTGCAAGTGATGTATCAGCATTCACTGGTCCCTTTAAGACAAGGTGGAGCCCATTTGGTGATTTAAAGGTGTAGTTTTACTCTGAGGGGGGGACTGTGGCGCCTTCCATCCATCCCATGAGGCTCCAACGAGGCGAATTAGAGAAAAAGGCACAAGGCAGAAGAGACGCTAGGGGCAAAGGGTCAGTTAAAAATTGCTCAGATGTGTAAGAGCCAGGGATGTTCAGACCGCATTGATTTAGGTTTCTATGACATTCTGTCATAGTGGCACACAGACTCAACCCACCTACAGGTGTTTGTCAGTGCGACTTCTCTTGCTAGCAAGTAATGGCCCTTTTTTTCTCTCCGTGAGCCGCACATACTGGCAAAACAAAAGCCTGCACACTCCAATGACATACTCCAATAGAGCCGGAGTTAGATGGATGACTTTTACAGTCCTACTCTGACAATCTGGTTGAGAAAATGAGGAGACGTGATGTATGAATATGAGCGAAGCATTTTGTGAATGCGTGGGTGTGCATGCATTTGTGTCTGCTCGTGCAGCGTCAGTGAGCACCGCCATCACAGATTCTTCGCCTGGCAGCGCGCCACCGTTGCGTGAGCTGCCATCGGTGCTCTGACTCAGCCCCATCATGAGGAGAGAGAGAAAAACAAACTTCAGGCCATCTGCAAGCCCGTCAGGAGGCCAGCAGGTCCCTGTGAAGCCATTTACCCGCTGCTGGAGCTCCAGCCTGGGCTGGCACACGCCGCTAATGCTGCCCTCCATACCGGTGCCATCTTGGTGGGTGGGGTCGGCTGTTGCTTTAGTCGGTTTCTCATAATCACACATTCATTTCTGTGGAATCGATCCCAGGCTTCGAGGTGACCTAGTGGGTAGAATTAAGGTAGACCTAAAGAGAAGGAAAGAGTTCATTACAGACCTGCTTTTAAGTCAAACAGCATCAAGCAGTAATAATGCATTATAGTTGATAATTATTCAATGAAAGCTGTAGCTGTTGTTCAGTAGTTTTATTTCACATTGTATTACTTCTCAATTTCAGAATGCTTAAGGAATACTTGAAACTACAAGCACCATATACTCTTATGGTTTTAATTCTGATTCATTGGTTTAATTTTCTTTCCACTGTTCTCTTCATTTTATTACTGTCCACTACATTTTTTCTTTTATGATTACTTTAAAAACATGATTTATTTTAATAAGATATTTATTTGTTTTAAATATACTATTATTTATAAAATATACTATTTATTATAATAAACAGTATTCAATATACAGTACCATTTAAAGGTTTTGGGTCGGTAGGATTTTAATACTTTTGAGTCTCCTAAGGCTGCATTTATTTGATAAAAAATACAGTAATATTATGAAATATTACTACAATTTAAAATAACTGTATTCTATTTGAATTTTAAAATTTATTCATATGGTGGTAAAACAGAATTTTCAGCATCATTACTCCAGTCTTCAGTGTCACATGATCCTTCAGAAATCATTCTAATATGCTGATTTGCTGCTCAAGAAGCATTTCTTATTATTATCAATACTGAAAACAGTTGCACTGCTTAATGTTTTTGTGTAAACCGTGATACATTTTTTTTCAGGATTTTTGTTCAAAATTTGTTCAAAAAAGAACAAAATTTATTTGATATGGAAATATTTTATAACATTGTAAATGTCTTCACTGCCAATTTTGATCAATTTAATTTATCCTTGCTGAACAAAAGTATTTATTTCTCAAATATCTTTGGTATTTGAACATATTTCCTTGGTTTAATATAGGCCTACCAACTTCTAAATATCACACACTATGACTACAATTCAGTATATACAAATGCCTTATGAACTGTTGTGAGCTGGGTTAAACTAATCATCGCATAACATACTAATAGTACCTATCTAGTACTATTAAGAAATGAGATGAGGAACAGCAACCCTACATTACAAACTGTTAACAGACATTGGCATGTGGCTACATGGCTAGAATTTGCTTTCAGTGGGTTTGGAGTGGCTATTTCCTGCTCAGGTGCAGCATTGCCATGGTTACCGTGGTGCATTTCGTAGGAGACGGCAGGCAAAGATTACAGGAACGTGGGGAGGAGAATTTCTAGAGAAGACAAAAGGCAAGAGGCTGAGACAAACAGAAGCAAATTAGAAACTTGGAACATGCTAAAATGTGACTATAAACATGTGTGACTTCAATTACAGCACATGCGCATGAACGCAGATACTACATCACCCACACACACACACACACACTCATGCTGATGTATAGGCCTGAGTGCTGAGCTGTAAAGTCTAGCAGATGATCTACTGCAGCATCTGTGCTAACCTCCTCACCGCCCGGCGCTCCATCACTCAGCCCAGATGAGGAGTTATAGAAGATGGCTTTGCCTCCCTGCACGGCCCTGCGGTTGGAGCTGCAGATAAGATGAGAGGCCCTCCAGAGAGTCATACAATAACAGCAGAGAGGACAAGAGGAAAATTGTGAGTGCTGATCGCTGCCCTGGGCTCCTCTGCAGGCGACGCGGCCACTTTCATCTGATTCCAGGAGAAATGACAGCCATTTGGAGTCTCATCACCCTAGCAAGCAATCTCATTTTCCCCATACAAACACAGAAAGAAGGAGAAATCTGTAAAGAATGCAAAGATTTCAGCTAGTCGAGAGCGATCAGTTTGCCTCAAGTAGCTCAGGGAAACCAGACTTAGAGCTTCAGAGTGAAATTATTCACATCCTTGCGCTATTTCAAAAGGACTTTTCTGAAAAGGCGTCAGAGATGCAAAACACTTCATTATGATTCTGGGAGGGGATAAATGTGAAAATACTCCGTCTATCAAGGTAATTCACAGGGAGTAAAAAGAGAAAACCGTAACGTTAACAACACAGTGATAAGTGATTATTTATTTTGAAAAGCATAACAAAAAATATGTCCCTCGCCTCCTAAAGATATAAACCAGACGCACAGAGCAATCCTTGAAGTCCTCATCCGTTTGCAGCACCTGTCAAGCGGCGAAAAGCAGCCAGTGATGATTTTAGCATGGGAAGGGAACTCGCCATACACCTGCCAGATAAGAACTAGCGCTTTCCACCGAGAGGCCTAATCCACCATCATGGAGAGTGACGTGAACACTGGTGTGGGGTTGAATTGACGGATGGGGAGGCTCCTCGCTGCGAAAGCCGTCCACGTTGAGCCTGATTGCACTGGATGAAAGTACAGAACCTGCAGCGCCGCACTTCATCACCTGGGCCAATGTGTCTCCAAAAGCACAACCGGCCTAGACACCTTTCTTGTGAGCTGACAGCCCATCTCACAACAGATTCCCACCCGTGTGATGCTGCAGGCCTTCAAAAGCGAGATTAAAGCAGTTTATTCGCTGTACCTCACAGAGACATAACGCTTTGATGATGCCTACGTCATATTAAAGTGTCATGTTGCGATTAAGTCAAATATACTACGTGAAAGTGTACATAAAAGAAATTTTAGTATGCTGAATTGGAGCTAGAGATGGTTGGGTTGGGTTAGCTTAGCCCTGAGAATGAAATACAGCCGTGAATTAAGGCGCTATCAGTGTTCCCATCTTTTCTATGCTTTAATTCAGTTTGATTAAAGCAGATGGATTTTATGAGCTCATCAGTAACTTAAATTAATTTACGATGTAATTCAATCAGCTGTTGTTTCAAATATCTGATTAAAACCGATTTAGCGAGAGCCCTTGGTTACATCCCGGAATTGAGTAACAAGGAGAAAGTGTAAAGTCAGAATTGTTAAAAGCCTCGAAACATTAAGTGGTAGGAAATTACCAGAATTATCAGAAATGTTGCCTTAATATATTAATTCAAAAACACAGGTAATAATTAAGGATCATTTTCTATGAAAATTATCAAAGAAAGGCAAAATGATTTGAAGACACGAAAAAGTACCTTGATGCATTGCAAAAATCCTCAGTGTGTTTCTTCAGCTTTGGGCAATTTATGTCCCGGGGCAGTTTTTTGATATTAAAACAACAGGCTTCTATTTCCTTTTTTGTTATATGAAAGTCACATTTAAACTGCCATTATTTTTTTAAATTTAGTAATAAAATATGAATTATCTTAAGAATTGTATACATATATTTTGCTTAATAAAATAACTTATTTTTATGAACATTGTTTATTTTTGCTCTTTAATGTTTTTTTAAAGGTATAATTTCACCCAATTTTTGTTCCTATATTGTGAAAAAAGTATTTTATGAATGACAAAGTGTAATGTTTATTTAAAGAAGAATTTTATACCTATAAAACATGCTTGACATCAAGATGACGTCCTATAACTCAGAAACAGAACATTATATATAGCCAGATATATCACATCATTTTCCTGTAATTTTTTCAATTTTAAAAAATGTGATGAAATGTTATTTAATATTGTATATTTAGGATATATAAAATTCAAGCAAAAATATCCTTAGTACATAATGTATTGTTTTCCTAAATGTTAAAATGCGAATTCCATCAGTCATTTCCATCAAAGACTGCCATGAAATGCTATTAAAATCCTCAACTTCAGAAACAAAGACTATACTGTCATTTTCCACAGAGCCCCAGCGTCTTCAGATATTACAGTACATATACATTGACCTGACTCATAGCAGACATGCAGTGGGACATGGCGTCTCCTGCCTCTAACAGCTTCTATTCAACACTTCCAAACCCAGTGAGACAAACAGTGAGAGCTCAAGAGCATCTCAATGAGATTTGAATTGAGCGAATGAGGAATGAAAAAGCCCCAGAAATTACTTTTCATTTTATCAGGGATTTTAAATATATGAATTAGCTCTATTGAACAAGAGCTTTCACACAGGGGAATTCTCTGAGGCGTGAGAGTTTTGCCAGATTACAAAACAGAGCTCATGAGGGACACAGATGGCTTCAGGCTATCGATATAATGAATTTAGGGACTTTAGCACCTCCTTTTGATGCACTTAAAGTAATCTTGCTCGAAGATAGCCAGTGATATATATATGTTTAAGGTTTCTTGTTTGTATGGGATGCAATATCCTACCACACTGCCAATTCTACAATGTCTACTCATCTCTCCCTTAGTAACATTCACACCTGTGGGTATAAAATTATACATTCAAGTCAGACCACATCAGAGGCCGTTTGGGTTGTAGTATCTATGTGAATTCAATGTCCAGCCTCACATTAAAAATGACACACACACACACACACACACACACACGCACACACTCTTCCTGGCCTTGCAGAGTAAACGGGGAGGTCAGTCAGGGATCGGATTGCCTCAGGCTGCAGTCAAACTCTCATGTTGACAACTTGGTATCATCTAACTGAGTTTGACTTCTGTCTTTCGTATGGCATATCACTAATGGATATAGGGCGTAAAATTACCGCCTCCCATCTGGGACCCTGGCAAGAAACAACAAAAGCCAGTGTCCCGACGTCCTCCACCAACCGGCTACCGGAGACACGTAGAAGCTAATTAGCAGATCAACCCACAGCTCATCTATCATGTATTAGGAGAGGGAAGGTGAAAGAATGTTGAAAAGTAGGACGAAAATCCTGTGTTTGCAGTTTTTCGCCCCAGTTCGAGCAGAGGCGCACAGGGAGGGAATTGTTGATGCTTTATCAAAATTACAGCCAACAGAAACTAGAGATGCACAACATTTTGGTACCATGTTAACGCCCAATATTAGCATTTTCTTTTAATTATCAGTATAGGTAGTAGTATAGAATATATTAACTGATATTGGATATGTAATTATCCAAAATCAACCTATTTTTGCCTAGTTTCATCCATTTTTACATTTAAATGATCTTTTCTGGCATCACATGCACACTCAAAGTTATCTTATTAAAAATATAAATATAAATCTTTTATTTAAATGTTATGTTATAATGTTATGATGCTAAATTCACTAATATTCCATGATGAATTAAAAAAATTCCAAACAAAGACTTGCAATTTTATTCCAAAAATATTTACCATAATAATTTTCACCATATAATTTTAAATGTGATGGAATTGAAATTGGTAAATTCAAAGTTTTAATAATAATTGCACAAATTGATTTTATTTTTATTGTTTTATTTTTAAATCATTTATTGTGTTATTTATTAATTATTAAATATTATAATTATTGTCTGTGCTAAAAATAACAAAATTATACTGCCATTATTTCTGCCATTTTGCAAATAACAGCTTATTAGTATCGATAGGGTCATTTGAATATTAAATGAAAAATTACTAACTGAATATTAATATATAACAATAAATAATAAAAGACTGACTAATTATTAAAATCAGCCATTTTAAAGTTGGCCTGAAATGGAATTTCACTATATCTATTTTCTAAATGCATGTTATTGATCTTTTTTTCTATTTTGACCTTGTAATTTTTAATAAAAATATCAATCTTCCAGTAAAATGACAGACTTTTCTGTGGTGATGTATAGGGGACTTCTCCACATATTTATTCCAGTTAACACCCTCCATCCAATCAACAACCAACAGACAAGTCAATTCCCCAGTTTATTTTTTTTTCTTTTAGATAATCCATATCATTTTGGATATACGTCACAAGACATAAAGATCTGCTGTTATTTCAGTTACATTGGGACTTTAAAAGGACAGTTCACCCAAAAATGAAAACTGATGGTAACAGCTGACGGCCAGCATTTTTCAAACTTACTTCCTTTGTGCTTATGTGGGCTTCCAGCGATATGATGGTGAGTAAATGATGACAGAATTTTCATTTTTGAGTGAACTGTCCCTTTAATATCAGTGTATCCCTAATGGCAATGTACTTCCAGACTTCGCCGCCTCATTTCAGAAGCCCAACACACGCCACTGTTGTACAGAGTGGGGGAGCAGGGATTTATCTTCTTCATCCTGAAGTGACCTTTACTGCTCTGGAGGGGGATCTATTGATTGGCAGCGGCAAAACATTTGGCTGGTCCTCTGTAGTCTTTTTCCACGGAGGCCAAAGTGCTAGAACAACAGCAGTGGTGGCTGATATTCATGGAGTCTGTTTTAATTGACATCTTACAAACGCAACCTGACAGCTTTCTCACACGAGAGCAGAAGACAGCGGGTGTCCTCTCATCAGTCGCTTCCTCCTGGCCTCGTCTGGCTGGTTTGATGCTGACTGAATGTGTGTGTGGGTGTGTATGTGTGTGCGCACCTACCGAACGTGCTCTTTTGAAAATTTTAGTGTTGTTTTGATCTCAGTATGAGTGAAGTATAAGCATAGATATACGGAAGCTGTTCTTCTAGCACTAGACATGGCACAATAAAACAAGCGATTTGCTTCCATGTAAATCTGAGTTGTAACTGTGTCCTAGTCAGCCATGACATTTTTAAATAGCTTGGTTGAGCTGGTAGCCCCACCCACAGTGAAATTTCATTGGTGCATAATCTGCAGTATATATAAACCAACATAAAAGTCAACATAGAATGACAACTGACCATATTTACTTGATCGGTTTATAATTTAGTTTTTTCAAAGGAAAAAAGGGCTCATAATCTTTAATCAAATACTGATTTGAACTTGCTCTTCCTCTGAAATGACTTTCCTTTTCTGCTGACATCACTTAGGATAGCCACTTTTCATGGTCTAGGGCAGCCGTGGCCTAATGGATAGAGAGTTGGACTTGTAACCCGAAGGTCATGGGTTCAAGGCTCGGGTTCGAGGCTCAGGTCCAGCAGGGATTGTCGGTGGGGGGAGTGAGTAACCAGCACTCTCTCCACCCTCAATACCACGACTAAGGTGAGACCCTTGAGCAAGGCACCGAACCCCCGACTGCTCCCCGGGCACCACAGCATTGGCTACCCACTGCTCCGGGTGTATGTTCACTACTGTGCGTGCACTTGGATGGGTTAAATGCAGAGGACAAATTCCGGGTATGGGTCACCATACTTGGCCACACACCACTTCCCTTTCCCTAATTAATAATTCTCAATGGAAAAAATAAGTCATTATGGGGGATTTCATGGATAAAGAAATACATTTGGCAACAGCATAAAGAAAAGCAATTAAATTCTATGTAATAATGCTTTTTAAAGGGTTTGTTCACCCAAAAAATGAAAATTCAGTCATTAATTACTCACCTTCCTGTCGTTCCAAACCCCTAAGATCTTTGTTCATCTTCAGAACACAAATTAAGATATTTTTGATGAGATCCGAGAACTCTCAGACCCCTTTATTTTTCTATTTTTATTTCAGTAAAAATTTTAGTAACTTTTTGTGTGTTTGTCTTTTTTTTGTTATTTTTTAAATGTCCATGTAGTTCTTTTTTTAGTTTTAGTTTAAAATGAGAAATGGTGCCTTATGCCTGGCTCACACTACAGGATTTTTAAAATCCTAACCGATTATGAAATCTGGCTGCAGCACACACATAAGGAGAATCTTAGCAGATATTCTTCCCTCAAATCTTAAACATGCACACACTACAAGATTTGAATATCGTGGCGCATCACACACTACAAGATATTATTAAGATTATCATGCCAGACAGAGCGCCTCACGTGATCTCACGCAGCAGTTCGTCAGCAATGTTTACATATGTTAGCTAGCATGCTAGCAGCTTTCTGCACTCACCCGGTATGTTCAAAACTGAGGCGATTTCACCCCAGCGCTTCTCTTTGTCCTTATGGTTGTGATACATTTTCGACACATTATACGGACAGTGTTACTACAAAACTTCAAGAAGCCGTTTCCTCCGTCTCCACTATCCAACGGACCTGTGCAGCAGCTGTTTTGCGGTCGCGCACTGGCTATTGTGGCTTTGACTCCGTCATCATCCCGATTCCCAAATCTTAAATATCAAACATGTTTGATATATGATCGAGTGTGATTTGTGTGCGAGCAGTTCGGGAGGTGCAAGGTTCGATCTTTGAACGCCTCACATTACCAGATAATCCGCGCCGAACATCGGGACCAATCGAGGTGCTCGACAAGATTTTTGCTCCGATTCTCGGGAGGGGGAAATCGGGGCTAAATCGGGCTAAAAATCCTGTAGTGTGAGCCAGGCATTAGCAGCTATACCTGAAATAGAATAAGTTTAAGATTTTTATATTTTATTTCCCTTAACAGTTGTTTTAAGTAATGAAAATGTTTGTAGTTTTAGTTTTAGTTAACAATAACAACCCTGCTTCAAGCATGTCCTTTTTGGCTTTAACTGTGTCACACTGCACAGCAGTTTCACGTTCAGTGTCTGCAGACAAATTGCTTGTTGCTTGCACAGTGTTAGGCCAGCGTGTGCGTGTTCATTATCAACAGTGTCAGGCGCATTGGGGTGCATCTGTCTGCTGTTATCTCAGTACTGCTGGGGCAGCAGAGCTTGGTGAACCCTTCTGTTCTGGGAACAGGCGCTGCAGACGCTCCCGCTCTGATCTCTGAACATCTGATGCTGGCAGGAGGACCATGGCCACCACATATCACAACACACTCCCCCATAATGCCCTTATCAACTGGCTAGACGGCCCATGGGCAAGAGGCTGGAGCCAATGTCAGTTTAATTAGTGGGCCACTGGAGCCCTCGAGGAACAGAAATATGAGAGAGTATCACGCAGAGCCAAAAACAAGAGTGCAGGTGAAACAATGGTGACAAGTCTCTGTGGTGGATGTACAAAACGTTTACACAAACCTGCAGTTTTTACTATTTTACATCCTATTTTAATTTCTCACTAGCACATATCACCTCTCTTTCTACCAAATTCTCTCCCGCATTACATGTTTTAAAGTAGAACATGATCCTGGATCAATATCCTTTGTTGGTCCTGGAATAACCATAGACCTTGTCTTACTCATAAGCCCAAGGATGGACTGCAACTGAAAAAACTACCTAGCACACACTTGGTGTTAGTAGTGTAAAACCTTTTATAATGTTACCAAAAAAAAAAAAAAAAAACTGCTGAAAATTCAGCTTTGCAATCAAACAATTTTTTTTTTTTTTTTTTAAATATATAAAAAAATTCAACTATATTCAACTGGAAACAGATATTTTAAATTGCATAATATTTTGCAATATTATTGTTTTTACTATACTTTTGTACTTTTTGATTTGAGAGTGAACAAAGGCTTAAATTTCACCTTGTTCATCATACAAAGTAACTGTGATGCTTACAGTATAGCAGTCAAGCCTTTTGCATCAGTTTCATGCTACAGTACTTTAGTTTATATCCTTTTTAGAACATTTTTCAGTGACTTTCATAATATGAAAAATAAAACAAAAAACTGAAATATTCTTCTAAATATCTGAAAAAGGAAAGCCATCTCGATTTGAGGAAATTATGACAAAATTTTAATTTTTTGGCTGAGATCGCTGCTTTGCGAAATTTCGCAGGCAAATTCCATTCATTTCAATAAGAATCTGTCTGATTAGTTTTGCGTAAAGTTGGCGAAAAAATTCAAGTTGGTCGCGAAAATTCGCTGCACTGACCAACAGAAAGCTGCTTGGTTTGAGATGGACTTCTGTGTTAGCCGTGCATCATACATCGCTACGCTACCAACAATGGAAAATGGACCATTTTTGTTCACGAAATTTCGCCTAAATTTCACTAATGTGACTGCACCTTAAAGAGATAGTTCACCCAAAAATGAAAATTCTGTGCTCATTTATGGAATACTGTGGAAGTCAGTGGCTCAACTGTTTGGTTACCCACATTCTTCAAAATATCTTCTTTTGTGTTCAACAGACCAACATGAGGGTGAGTAAATGATGACAGAATTTTCATTTTCAACTATCCCTTTAAGACCAAACCACCCCCAAAAATCAGATAAAGTGTAAGGGGTTGATAAGAATGTAGTAGACCTCAGATTGGAGCATAACCCTATCCATAACTTTAATCTCATCCTGAAAATCTGATTGGTTGATACAAATGTTGTTCCAGGACCAACAAGGATGTCCTACTCAGGTAAATCATGTTAAGCACTCTCTCATTCTCAGTTTCCCTCCACTTGTTCACTCAAATATCTCCCACAAACTGAATTAATATCCAGTCTCCATGCTTATTTACCTCTCCTGATCTTCCTGTCTTCTGCAATCCGACACCTAAAGTAACAAGAACGTATGAGTAAATATTGCTTGCTGTACAGTCATGTCACTATAAGAGCTTATGGGCGTATATACACACGCACCCAGATGTCAAGATGTTTGATCAATGCCTTAGCGCACATTTCTTTGTGTATGAGCGAGTAGATATCTCAGTGTGAATGAGTGTGTAGGTGTGTGTAAAATAACTCAGCCTCACTTGGGATTCTGCCCCGGGTATCAATCACACACCACTGTGCTGATCCCAAGACACAACAGTGAGGCCTCCATCATCATCTATCTGTTCCTGAAGAAGAACGAGTGCAGGGGAAATGCATGAGTGTAGGATGAGAGAGCAGCTGTGAGGTTGATGGTTCTCAGGGATCACGCAAAATGAGTAAAGACTTTGCTCACCTGGTGTTTCTTTCCCTCCTTTCACATGTTAAATGTGAACACACAAGGATGCTGAATAAAAGATGATGCTCTTTCCTACAGCTAAGGATACATGCCTGTATCCTTCAGAAGTGAAAACCTGTCCAGATGAAACAAAAGGGGGAAGATCTCGAGCAGCACGGATCAAAAAGGGCTCTTGAGAAGGAATAGATGCATGAACTCTCAAAAGAAAAAAAAAAATCTATTACTACTGTCCAGTAAAATATCTAAACACACACTCAAACTAAATAATTCTACTTTATAAGACACTGTTTTAAATAATAAAAAATAATACATTTAAAAAAAAAACTAAAATAAAAAAACTGATTTAAAGTTTTATTTATAAAGCACTTTGAAAAAAATACATCATAGATAACTAAACAACTACTACTGTTTATGTTTTTAAAATAAGTCTCTTATGCTTTATTTGAACAAAGATACAGTATAACACAGTAATATTGTGAAATATTATTACAGTTTTAAAATAACATACAGTACATACCAGAATAGGTCCTGGTGGTTGAAGGGCCACATTTTTTCACTTGGAACAACATGCACAGATAAATCATGCAAAAGCAACATGTATTAATACAGTAAGTAAACATAAACAAGGTCAATTTTTGGTTTCATGCTGATTAAAAAAAAATCACAAATCATAAATTATTAAATGAATGTCTAAAGAAGCTCTCCATCCTGTAAAACATGCACAACAGGCCACTGTACAGCTCTCCAGATGAAACAAAAAGCAGATATTTTTAGTTCCAGCCTTCCTCTCATTCAGTTATGAAGCGAAGGGCATCATTATGAATTCTCCATTGACTAACAGCTGCTGAGAGGCTCCTTCACATACAATAAATCAAGCCCTTAATGTCATTCTTCACAGAGCACCGCACTAGCACTATTCTCTCCTGAAATGATCATTCACATGTTAATATGCATGTGTATAGCTCAGTGATGCTGCTGTCATTCATGACCTTCATGCAGTGCAGCAAACAGCTCCCGTTTCCTCCCTGTGTTTTTTCCCTACCTCACTGCATGTTTACATCTATTCATCTCTGCACACACAAGCATAAGGTGAAACTTTACCACAGAGTCTTTGCACAAAACAGCGACTTCTTGAGAACGGTATATAAAGGCAGCCAGGGTCAACGTTAATTACAGAGAGTGCAAGTTTTATGCGGCTAGTATTAATAAGTGCTTGCTTGCTCATATCCAGTCTAACCTCAAGCAACACATTTTTAATTGATGCAGTGGGACCGTGTCGACACGGCACTCACGCTGCCTGAGAAAGTGTGAAATAAAAGACTCTTTCTTTGGGAGAAATCCATATCTCAGCACATCAACAGCCTCACTGTGGCTACATAAGCATCGGTGGACATTTAAAAGGGATAGTTCAGACAAAAACGAAAATTCTGTTATTGTTTACACAGTTGTTACAAATTATTCCTTCAGAAAATATTGTGGAAAATTTTTGTATTTTTTCAGTGTTATTTATTTTAGTATCATTATATTAAAATATATAGTATACACTGTAGGATATCAGAGACCGAATCAGACCATTTAAAAATCGAAGAATCGATCAGATTGGTGTTAGAACCACCAAAAGAGCAAATTCCAAGGAAACAGGAAGTCGTAAATCAGATTCCTAGCTCCAA
>JAFVLL020034852.1:0-26430 GCA_021397915.2 Tor tambroides | reverse complement strand
ATAAGCTTTCAATCGAAAAACAGCGATCTATCATCGATGCTTGAGGCTTAGACCTTCAGAATAATATATAGTTTGTCAAGATTAACTTTGTCCCGTTTCATTTATTCTATTCCAAAACAATGACGTGCAAACAAGAGCGTTCGGTGCGAGATCGTCCTGGTGCGGGTTAACAGGTTAAAATAAAATTTATAACCCTATTTATTCTAATTAAAAAATGTATTAATAGAAATAATAATAATAATAAAAATATTTTAATAAAAATAAGAAATATTTAGAAAATTCTTGTGAAATGTTAGTATTGTCAATGTAAGTAAAGGACATTTTTGGCCCATTTTACATCTACTGGGTGAAAATTGTATTATCTGATTGTTTAGATTAGTTACACGTAAGATATATATTGAGACTGAATGCACAATACACACAGCCAGACAAAATCTACATTATTATACACTTATCCCTAACAGAAACTCAAATAATACAGAAAGCTTTAATCATTGTTTCGCTGATGCCTTGCTTATGCAGTAAAATGCCTCTAATTGTGAAAACACTGAAAGACAAGTGAAACGAAAGATATCACGGCAGGCAGCCAAAACACGAAGCTCCAAAAATCTGACGCTCTATTGTTGTCATGTTGAAAGCAGCCTACAAATCCATCTGTAACTGCGGCCCATAAAAACAGCACATCTGTCTTCAAAACTGCACGATAAACACAACATTTTCACCCCTAAAAGGGAAGAAATGAAAATCACCAGTTTGTTCTGCTGCAAAGTTGAAAAATGAACCATGAATCACGCTCTCACATGTTCATAATTTGCCTTTTTCTTTTTTTTTTAAGATGACGAAAAGCACCCGTGAAGACTTTACAATTAGATTAAATTGCACCATAACACAATGGCTAATTAAGTCATTTTTCAAATTCAATAAGGAAGCAGATTGGAAAGCAGAGATGTGATACCAGTTGTCTGGCAAAAACCTTCAATGAATACGTCCAAGCTGTTCGGCTGACTGCTATTTGGCCACGAGTTTGAGTTTCTGGGAATTTCATCAGCGTTAAACAGAGGGGAACAGTAAAACCCTTTCACTTGACTCGCGATTTCAACGCGTCTCTCAACACAACTGTCGCGCCACTTTGACCGCCGCTCGAAAAGCGTTAGTCATGGAAGGACGATTTTACAATGTAGCCATGTAGCGTAGACAGTAAATGGGGAAAATAGTATGAAAAACAAACCAAAGTGGTAACATATTTTAGCTAGAAAGCAACCAATGCCCTTGACTTCCATTCATTCTTCTGCTTGTCGCCCATTTTATACGATTCAAATGATTACCAACGGAAAAGATCAAGTCACAAACTACACTTTTTCTCATTGAACATCCTATTTCACTCAGAAGTATGTCATTATGAAAGTCAAATGCTTCGCGGATACAATTTCTCGTCGACTTTGTAAGCTAGCAGTGTCAAAATGCTGAAATTTTCCAACGCTATCAAAGATAAAATCACAAAACACAGATTAAAATGAAGGTTTCCATGCAAATGCAAGGATCTGCTGATCAATTGATAGTCAAAGCTGGAAAAACCGGGATCAGTTCGTACAGAGGAGACACAGCAGCTCTATTTTATAGTTCAGAGACACATACGCTGTCATTCAATCATCTTTCATCTCATATGAAAAGAGTTCTCATGTCTGCCAAGAGGGAAAGAGATTATGCATGAAGCCCAAATATAAAACCCTCAAACACAAGCCTGTCGATCTTAATTAAAGATGTGGATATCACTGTATTATCTGTCTCTGCCTATATTTATAAAATTACACAAAGACAGCATATAGTTAGTTCACTTTTCTTGTCCTCAATTACTATGGTGCTGTGATTATAGGAAGGCCTCCATGTGCAGCTGCGTCAGGAGGCCCTTATGCAGTACCTTCAATCACCCCCTCGAAAACTCTAACTACATTATCAGTGGATCAGCACTAATTTAGATCTACATCACTATTTTCTAACTTCGTTTGGACCATTAAGATTAAAAATCAGATTGCTTAATTTCAAAAGACCCTGGATAGTCCTTTTTCCATGATATGGCTCCTTTAAGAGCTGCAAAACAGCACTTTAACACAAATCACTGCATTTCTCGCTAAGATTTCTTTTTATAAGTTTATGCTTGGATGAAACTGTGATGTGTGAATTTCTGGCTTTCAGACTCGTACCTCAACAATCCAAATCCTTTCTTCTTTGTCTTTTTCTCAGGGTCTTCGGGCTCGTCCTTCTTTTTGCTCTTTTTGTCTTTCTTCTTTTTGGTTTTCTTTTTCTTTACATTCTTGTCACCATCCAGTTCCTGTCGAGAGGAGCTGCTGGCAGGCGTGTCTCTTCCAGAGTCTTCCTCAGAGTCATCTGTTGGTGAAGAACAAAGACAGCAAACACCTAATGAGATCTAATCATAAAGAATCAAACAACAATCCACAAAACTGACTCTCATTTGTTGGTAAATGAAGAAGAAATTCTTTCTATTTTTTTTTCTTTGTATTTTTACCTGTAAATCAAATCCAGATGGGAAATTTAGCAAAAGTAAAAATAATAATAATAATAATAATAATAATATTATATATATATATATATATATATATATATATATATATATATAAAATAAAATCTCACATTTGAGAAAAAATAAATCATGATATAAAAGCAAATATTTGAAAATTCACAATTAAGATTAATCAATCCTATACAGAAAAATTAATGAGATTAAATAAAAATGTATTATTTTCAAAGTCTGTACTAAAAGTAATGAGTGTTAAAAGGAACAAAATTCATTTACAATTAACTAATTTCCTTCCTTCCTTCCTTCCTTCCTTCAAGATAAATTTACTAATATTTTTTTAATGCTAATTATTTACACATTGCGACAATATTTATAAATTTTATTTGCATCTTTAATGTACCTACAAATATGTTTTGTTTTGTTGTGTTTTTATTTTATTTGTGATCTGGACATGAGATTCACCCTCATGTTGCATCGGGTGGGTTGTTACCAACTTGATATCCACGGACCTCCATTCATCCAACCAACCACCTCTGCTAAGGGTGCAGAAAGCTTGACATTAATTCGACACCTTATAGACTCTAATCGAAGGCATCTCTGGCTAGTGCTGAAGTTCTGTCTCTATTTCTCATTTAGAAGAGGTCTTTAGTGTCAATGAGAAAGAGCAGGGGTGATACGGGCCCTTGAATGTGCTGACTTGCTGCTGGAGGTTCACACAAAAATCAGTGATACTTGCATTTGCTGATTCACTCCTCACTGGCTCATGAAGCTCAATGAGTCACTGAGAGTCAAATTCATCTCTCAAATGAGCTACTACAAGTGAAGGAGCTTCACTGGCACCCAACCGTTCTGAGATAGAGCTCTGAACTTTGAAGAGATTTAAAGTCAACATGAAACGGCATTTGCAACCCATTTTACTTCCATAATGTGACATTTCTAAAACTCAACAGTTCAAGTTCTATTCTTTTTATTTATTTATTTATTTGGAATTCTGTACAATGATAAATTGTTTACAATTATAAGAAAGTGAGAGTCAAGTTCAATTTCATGTTGACTTTCATAATGCAACAGCATATATATAAAATGAAGAAAAATGCATGCTAAGACTTATAAGCTTATGGGGTGTTTTGATGAGAGTAATGAATGTAAAAGGCCCAGATGCACTTTTGGCGAAGCGAGGAGCAGTGGTATGCAGTTGTAACTGTTAGCACATGTTTTGCAAAACTCATAACAATCTCGCTACTGTGCTCAGCAACATGCATTTACTGCAATGCAGCACATACACACTTCTCACTAATGTACTTTGCCTGTGGTGAGCAATAACTGCAGAAAACCACTAAAGGCCTTCTGTTTAAATCACAACACATTTATTGAATAATACTGACAATATGACAATATATATTATAGAAAATAAAGAGAGAGCCGTTATGTTGCATTAGACATAAAAGCTGATACATTGGTGCACTAATAAAAAAATACATTTCACATCATATTTCATGTTGGTTGTCATGATCAGTTAAATTAAACTAATTAAATTCATAAATAGCTTAACTGAATAAATTTATAAATGTATTTAAACTGTACTATCAATAAATTAATACATGTATACTGTATTTAAATAATTGGTAACACTTTACAATAAGGTTCATTAGTTAACATTAGTTAACAACATTAGTAAACATGAACTAAGAATGAACAAAAGTTCTACAGCATTTATTCAGCTTAGTTAATGTTAATTTCAGCATTTACTAATGCATTATTAAAATCACAAGTTGTTTGTTAACATTAGTTAATGCACTGTGAACTAACATGAATAAACAATGAACAACTGTATTTTCATTAACTAACGTTAACAAAGATTAATAACTAACTAAATAACTAACTAACTAACTAACTAATGTTAACAAATGACACCTTATTGTCAATTTATTGTAAAGTGTTACCAAATAATTAAATAAGAATAAAATATATTTATAAATCAATACATTATTTAAAAAAAATATTTATTTTTTGGAATAATTGGAATAAATCAGACAAGGTAGAATTTAAACATTTAAATACATATTAATAAACTGTTATTTAAATATCATTATGAAAAATAAATAATATTCAAATCACATTATTAATATTTAAATACTTTTTTTTTTTTTTTAAATTCTGCTCAGTGTTGTTCTTGTCAAATAAAACTAAAACTAACAAAAAATTTGCTCACTAAAATAAAATAAATTAATTTAAAATAAAATAAAATAAAATAAACAATTATCTTGGCAACTAACTGAAATAAAGTTTAAACTAAACAATTAAAATTACTAAAACTGAACAAATACAAATATATAAAAAACAAAACCTATTAAAAATGAGAAAAGCACATAACAAACTTACTTTAGAGAATTAAAACCTAAACTAAAATGTAAATGAAAACTGAAAATATCAAAATAAAAGCTAATTCAAACTAATAATAAATACTACAATAGTACATAAATAATCCTAAAATTACACTGATAATTATACCAATTATTTACAAAAAACTAATTTCTAATAAATTTCTGACTATTAAATGAATGTTGTATTTACATATTTGTAAATGAATGCCTTTTTTAGTTATATAACACTTTCAACAGATTTAAGTTTTTCTCTGAACTCACCATCCTCAGGTTCAGAAGGCCTGTCGTAGGACTTGTCGATGGCGTATCGGAAGCTCAGGTTGCATCCTCGGCCCCTCACCATGTGCGCGCGTGGACGATGGAAGGGCACCTCGTCCTTACTGACCTCCTCCATCGCTGTCTGGAGACTCTCCAGAGAACTGGACTTCTGCAGACCTAACCTGGGTCCCAGCGCTGTCCCGTTAGAGGAGAGGGGTTCTGAGATGAGGAGATGGAGGGATGTCAGTGATGGGAGGATGGTAAGGAAAGGTGAAGATTAGAAACATAGTGTATAGAGTCCTGCTGAAAAGACCAGCACCATCAAATCGGGACTAACCAGCCTGGACCATCAAGAAGACTCCCGCTGGTCTAAGCTGATCTTTCCAACAGGGTGCTCACAAGTTGTGAATTGAAAATGCAACAGTTGTGTGGTGAACTGAGCTGAAAGTCTAATGGATTTGGATGCATTCAAAGAACAGACGGAGATGAAATATGTTAAGACGGCTATAGGACGGAGGATGGATGATGAAACCTCAAGGTGAGGGTGAAAAGGCATCACGGAATAAATGAGGCGCTGCAAACACGGACCAGATGTACAGGAATATTAAGCAGAAAAGTAGTAGTAGAAGTAGTCCAGAGGAAAGGAGCATTAAATGAAGTACTGAGAGATGAAGAACAACTGTGAATCCGTAAGTAATGCAAACGACTGAGAACAGTGACACCAGGAGCAGGAGGAGAAGGTGAGGGATTACAACAAGCACAAACAACACAATAAAATGGAGGAATAGCACAAATCCAAGGGCTCCAAACACTGAAAGTCAGGGGAAAAGAAGAAATAAGAAGTGCTTGGTGCTTGAGAGGTAAAAAGTGGCATGCAGGAAAGAGCACATCATGCTTTAAATGGACGCTTCAGCCAAAAACTAAAACTCAGTCATCGTTTACTCACTCTCATGTCGCTCCAAACACAATTACTTTTTCCTTACAATGAACACAAATGGAGAAGTTTTAAAATTTCCCCTTTTATGTTTCTCAAATGAAAGAAATTTGGGTGAGTAAACGATGACAGAGTTTTCATGTTTGGCTCAAGTATCCCTTTAAGAAATACTTTTCATCGCAAACCGGCAGTGAAAGTGTGTGTACAAAAGAATAAATCAATAAACCACTGAAGGACACATGTCATTTTACTACAGTTTCTAGGCACAAAACAAAGTTTAACTGTGGTAAAATCACTGTAAACATTTAACATCTAATCTATACAAACCATCAGCAACAGCAAAATGATAAAAGACACCAATTCTTTTAGAAATTGCGGAAATTACAACAAACGGAGACTGCTGTAATCTTTGAAAAATATTTGCTTATTTTACTTTGTTTATATTTTCTAAATATTAAAATGTAATAAAACGTAAAATGTAATCCTTTTTAAATGTACTATATGTATATGATGGTATAAAGTTTGCAAGTCAGTATTAATGTGGCTTTAAAATTACAAAAAGAAAGCTCAAATCTGGTCATTTTAACTATTTAAAAAAGTATTGCAGTTGAATAAAATGCCTATATACTACCTTTTAAAAATTTAGGGTCTGCAAGATTTTTTACCTTTTTTTTTTTTTTTATCTCTTCTGTTCACTAAGGCTGCATTTATTTGATCAAAAATACAGTAAAAATGTTATTGTGAAATATTAAAATAACTATATATTTTATATAATATTTTATAATATATATAATATTTTATGTATAATATATTTTAAAATGTGATTTGTTCCTGTGATGGAAAGCTGAATTTTCAGCATCATTACTCCAGTCTTCAGTGTCACACGATCCTTCAGAAATCATTCTAATATGCTGATTTGCTGCTCAAGAAACATTTATTATTATTATCAATGTTGAAAACAGTTGTGCTGCTTAATAATTTTAGATTTTTTTTTTTTTTTTTTTTTTTTCCAAGATTCTTTGACAAATAGAAAGTTCAAAAAACATTATTTGAAATAGAAATCTTTTGTAATATTATAAATGTCTTTACTGTCACTTCTGAGCAATTTAATGCATCCTTTCTGAAAATGCTATTTATTTATTTATTTTTTTTAAATCGTACTGACCCCAAACTATTGAACGATAGTGCCTATACAATTTAAACTCAAAACTGGTTGCAGCAAATTTCGCCTGTGTTCAGTTTTATACATTTAATTACCGACTAAATATGTTGAAATAAACAAACTCTGGGATCCATGACCGGTCCTTGTTCTGGGATTTAATGCATAAATTAAGCACTGGATACATCTATTTCACTTCCATGAAATGCAGCTGTAAATGGTAGGATGTAAGCAGCGAAATGTTTAAAATGTAGTTTTCATTTCCACAGCGCTGCACGGATGCATGCCGACACGCATAAACATACGACACAGATGGCCCTCTCTGGGACGCTTACATAAATCAATCTAAACCAGCACAACATGGCTGCTCTCAACCTGAATCCACAACAAACTAGACGAGCGAGAAACAGAAACACACCGAGAGAAATGACAGCGAGACGGGAAAGTCATTTGAACGTCTTCTTAGGAAATAAAACGGTAATTGGCGAAGTCTCTCCGGCAGACAGATACCTGTACGCTGCCATTATCACGAAAAGGGAAAATAATGAGACGAAGAGCAAAACAAACAAATCAGCAGAAGCAGCGCTGCAGGGCCGAACGGTAACTGGGCGACTGCCATGCAGCTCCTGGAAGAAGAGGAAGAGCGATGAATTGGAGGATGTTGAACTGTGAACTAAAGCGCCGCAGAGCCTGTGAGCAACGCCGCCTCTATGAGTGGTCTTCATTTGGACGAGAGGGGCCACAGGAAAATGTAGGTGCGTTGGAGGGAAGCCAGCGAGAGAGAGCGCTGCCTCCAGCATCTTTCATCTATCCTCTTAATGGACATGTTCTCCTCTCCTGTGGACTGAGACTCGGCTCTTCATTGTACCAACTACACACACACACACACACACACATACATACAAACATACACACGTCGCTTTGTTTGCAAGAAGGAGAGTTATACTTCACTAATTTGTGCAGAAAAACAATGAAAGTAGTTGAAATGAAATCATAATTGACCTCACGCAAAATTCAAATCAGAGGTCGGTGACTGTTGCGCTTCTTTAGCTCAGCTGAAAATATTCAACTTGGAAAATATTTAGCTTGGAAAGAAGCAGAGATAGAGAATATGAAAATAGGACGAGCACATTTTTTGGCTATGTGCATTCTTGTGACTGATGGAGTTCATATCTGATTAGGAAACGGTGCAAGGAATGGATATTATTCATATATAAGCTGTCTGCAATAAAATAAAATAAAATAATATAAAATAAAATAAAATAAAATAAAATAAAATAAAAAATAAAATAAAAAGACCCAGTCCAGGAAAGGATATTATTTATATATAACCTGTCTGCTTTAAAACAAAACAAAACAAAACATAACATAACAAAACATAACAAAAAACAATCTATCTACAGCTTAAAATGACCGTTAACAGCGAAGCATGTTTGACTTGGTCTCAGAACACCTAATACTCCCTTTATGGTGCCATTTAGCAATTGAGACTAGCATGCTACATCTGACAACCTCTTTCTCATGAACTCTTTATAGAAATAACGGATTACGGCTTCCAGGATACAATTTTCACAGGCAGTCATATGATTTGTGACTTAACATAAAGGGAACATCACATCAGTGGAATGTTTTTTTGAGGCTGCTTAAGGTTAGCCTGATAGATAAACTGCATCATAATTCCCTAGAATTTTTTTATTAGGAAAAAAAAAAAAAATAGAAAATGACCTCAAGCAATTAATTTTTACTAAAACATTTAGGAGACAGTGCAAAAACCTAATAATAATAATAGGACCTGCAGAATGCTGGACTAGACTGTGAATTTACAGGAAAGTAGAGAAAAGAAAAGAAAAGAGAGAGAGGTCTTGGAGTACCGCAGTGGTTGGCTTGGCCGGCCCTAGCTGGGGGTTTTTAATCAGATTAAACACGAGTGGCCACGTCTTCAAGACCATCCTAATAATGAAATATGTCAGAGCATATAAAGGAGCCTGGCGTAGGTAGCGCGTGCCAGAGGGAAGAGAGAAAAATGAGTGCGTCAGCAGAACAGCCTGCAGCCTGTCAATATCTATCGGATCCCACATCTGTAAAACTACACTCCAATCAACCTTCCATGTATTTACCATTGTCCCCGACCCCTGAGAAGTATACAAAATCATCATGTGTAGACTATGCATGTAAATTGGACTGTGTATGTTTTTATGCATGCACATGCTGTGAGTGCTGCTAAATTTCAGTCTTGACTGTGTGCATGTGGTTTCGATTATGATGTAATGTATGATCTAATGCCATGTGTTTGAGTTTTTGCATACAGTAAATCTGCGGTCAGGTTTTGTACTATGCATATAAATCTATAAAATGTAAAAAAAAGTTATAAATATAAAATATATAAAACTTCACATTGTCTCTCTCCCTCTCTCTTTCTCTCTCTCTTTATATAATTGTATATTTATAAATAAAAAATGTTTTAAAATATATATTTAATATATTCTATATAAAATATAATATATTTATAGTTTATATGTATTCATTTTATAGTTACAAAAAATAAAATGCTAAAATGTTATTTAAATATCAATGAGATACAATTTTTTATTTTTTATATTTTCTGATTTGATTTTAATTGTAAAGTGTTAGTAATTTTGTTGTGTTTTTGTCAGTAGTAGAGAGAGAGCGTGAGAGAAAGAGAATTTTTTTTATTTCAGTGAGTTATTTTAGTACATCAAGTTAAACTAAATTAAAATGAGAGATGCTTGGCAACTAGCTGAAAAAAAGTTTTTTTATATTTTATTTCAGTTAACTTTTTTTATTTGAAGTGGGAAGGGGGATGTAATTTTATTTTCAGTTTCAGTTTTAGTTAAATAAAGATTATATGAATATATATAAAAAAAAAACCTAAAAAAAAGTATTTCAAATATTACCAACCCCTTTCAAAATTCTGTAAAACTGTTTGTCTAAAGAATAAAAAAATGCTGCTTTGTTAGCTGAAATCTATAAAGTAATTCAATTTATTTTATAATATGCACATTTTATAGCTATAAAAATTAAATATTAAATACATATTACTTTATTTTTTGTATATAATTTATGTTTACAACTATAAAATTATATATAAATTTATATCAACATTATATTTATTTCTGTATAGAAAGTATCAAATATAAAGTCACTTTCAAAAATCTTCAAAGCAGTCTGTTAAGACTGAAAATGCTATATTGTGATATATATTATTGCCTATTTTTACTGAAAACTAGATTTTTGGAATGGACCTTGCATGTGTCTGTGGTCTTACTTGTACTGTGCGGTCACTGCTTTGACTGTCTGTCTGTTTCCTCCACTAACTCAATCAGTCTTTGCAGCAACTCACTCTCTCACCTCAACTGACAGGCTACAAATGGCCAGCAGTCGCCCTCTGTTTATCTTCATTTGACTTGGCTGAGACACAGCCACTGATCTGGAGTCAGATTACTGGCCTGTGAGTCAACTAACACAGTGCTTTACAGATCGCATGCTTGATCTTGGGCCAGCCTTGTAGCGTTTGACCATAAATGAGATGTTGGCTATTAAAGCAGTATGGTGGAACTGACATCGCGAGGCGGATAAACTAAACAACTTGGCAGAGCAATTGTTTACTTATTGTTTATTAATGAAATTAATTACGTATAGAACATTGCCGTCTTTTATCATATTTCTGTTGCTGCTGTTCATTAAAATAAATGACATTTTACCACAGTTAAGAGCGTTCCAAACAACTCCGCTTAACATGCCTTACAAAACCCCTTAACCGCAGTAAAATCCCATCCTCGTGTGACGTGTTGCTTTAATATGTCCTCTGTGTGTGTGTGTGTGTGTGTGTGTGTGTGTGTTCAAGTTCTTACCAGGTCTCTGTCCTTGAATGGAGGCCATGTTACTCTCATCTGCCACTGAAACACACAAACAAAACATCCATCAGCTCCTCAAACACTCATCTGTTTCGTCCAATAGACATTCCAGACTGGATATAACTTCACAACGGGGTCATGTTAACAAGTGTTTAAGTGCTGCTGTAATGCTTTTAAAACATTTGCATGCATTCACACTTCTATTGTAAGTTGATTTTGTTGACGTTAGCATATAAATGGCTTTAACGCTAACAGATATCTACTACCATGCAGAGAAAAGCAGCTTAAATTAGTCTAAGCCAATCTTAGCCAAAAGCTGGTTTAGATGATCTCCTAGTCTGACCAGTAGACCACCTAAGACCATCTAATACTGGTTTAGGCTTCTTTTTTAGGGTATAAGTCACATAGTTCTGGCAAAAATGAAAACGCTGTCATCATTTACTCACTTTCAAGTTGTTCCAAACCTTATGAGTTTCTTTCTTTTGTTGAACACAAAAGAAGATATTTTGAAGGATGTTGGTAACCACACAGTTGACGGTACCCACTGACTTTCAGTATGGGGAAAAAAAATACTATGGAAGTTAATGGCTACCAGCAACTGTTTGGTTAACATTTTTCAAAATATCTTCTTTTGTGTTGAACAGAAAGAATTTCTTTCTTTCTTTCTTTCTTTCTTGTTTAGAACAACATGAGGGTGAGTAAATGATGACAGAATGTTCATTTTTACGTTGACTATACCTTTCAGTTTTGATTTTATAGGATTTTTAAGTTACATTTAACCTAGAATATAAAAGAAGCCATTGTAATGCATGTGAGTCCTAGCATGACTTACAATGTCTTTTAAACTGAACCTTTATAAGAAACGGAACTGAAGTGACAGAATACTACACTGGATTTATAGAGATCTCCTTAATTCTAGCTTTTTCCACATGTGTCCTGATGTATGGATCTAGCTCCATCTCTCTCTCCTACTGCAAGTAGCCACACTTGGTTTTAATTAGGAAAGGCTGTGCAGGGCCAGTTATGCTTCTGTACAGCTGAGAACATCTGTGGTTTGTCTAAACACACACAACTACACACGTACACACTCCAACAGCTCGACTTACACTGTGCACACATAGCAAAACACATAAAGAAAAAAAGATAAAAACAGGATATATATATCACACCTATAATTTTTAACGGTATATATGAATACATCAAATGTATCTTGTTTTAACATTGCTCAGAATTTTCTTCTAACAAAACAAAGGATTTCTGCAATGCATATGAGCGACTACATCTATGTAAACCACAATGACACATCTAAGACATTTACAGTAGCAACCCATGGAGGAAAACAAGGAATTATTAGTGTGTGTGGGCCTCAGTGTGAGTGGTGAAATCGAGAAAGTGTGTCTCTGCGTGTGTGTGTGCGTGCGTGCGTGCGTGCGAGTGAGTGTGAGGGTGAGAGAGAGAGAGAGAGAGAGAGAAAGAGAGAGAGAGAGAGAAAGAAAGAAAGAAAGAAAGAGAGAAAGAGAGAGACTAATCCGCACAAACAGGATTGAGCAGTGAAGAGCAGCTGCTGCCACAGGCATTGCACCATGGGATACAATAATGGGGTTTCATTACACTGCAATTTCTCTTAAATAAGCCTTTTCATCTTTTATGAGCTCAATTTCCCCAGCAGAGAAATAACACTGGTAAAGAGGCTTGTGTGGGTTCACACGCGTGTGTGTACATATGGACAAGTATGTGAGAGAACACAGACAGGGCTGACGGGAGAAAAAATAGGTACAGAAGAATAAAAAAAGGGAGAGAAAAAAAAAAAAAAAAAAAAAAAAGTATTTTGGCATTGAATGCTTGACAGCGTCTACAAATTTGGATTATCCACACTCAACAAAACACAGACACAATGTCACACTCATGCATGCAGAAACACACACGCAAATATCACACACACAAACACATGAAAGACTGCAAAAACATCCTCATATTATACTCAAATACTCATATTATTGCCATTCACGGTGTTTGCTAAATCAAGCATCACTTTTATTATTGCTCAAACTCTTGATAACAAATTCAAGCAAACCACACAGAACAACCTACACTCTAGCAACCACCCAGAGCAACCTAGCAACAATAAACACCCTAGCAACCACACCGAACACCCTAGCAATGAGCCAGAACACCCTAGTAACAATGAACAGCCTAGCAAACAGCTAGAACGCCCTAGTAACAAACCTGAACACCCAAGCAACAACTCTGAATGCCCAAGCAACCACTTTAAACACCATATCAACCAGCCAGAACACCCTAGTAAAAATTAACACCCTAGAAACCAGCCAGAACAGACTAGAAACCATGATGAACACCCAAGCAACAACTCTGAAAATCCAAGCAACCACCCCAAACACCCTAGCAACAAGCCAGAACACCATAGCAACAATGAACACCCAAGCAACAATGAACAGCCAAGCAACCACCCCAAACAACCTAGCAACCAACCAAAACATCTTAGCAAATATCCTCAATAGGGCTGCATGATTAACCGAATGCGATTGTCATGTGCATCTTGTCAGCAAAGCCGGTTCTGTGATTAGTAGTAAATCTCCATCACGTGCTTTCAAATGGAGCAGCATTTACTACACAGAGCAAAATCGCATTCATAATCGCAGAAGATATCATCGCGCGATAATGAAATCGAAGATATCGTTCTGCGATTATGAAAGCTCCTTGCGTAGCTTGTCAGTGAACTACGGCTCTGTGTAGTAAATGCTTCTCCATCTGTAAGCACGTGAAAATACCACATTTAATAACACGCTTTTACTCCAAACTCACTTCATAACGTCAGTCGAGTGTTTTAAATAAATCCTTCTGTGAGATGATGTGGCTTCTTAAACAGAATAAGGCACGCAATATTTCATAGTATTCTAAGCAGGGATAAAGGATATGTCGATTAGCATTGCATTATTATATACTTTATTATAATAAAAATTATAATAAGATAAACGCAGATAAACCATATATTGTCATAGTCGTGTGTTTATTAGTCACGCTGAATCAATGAAAGCAGTTAAATCTTCTGTTTATTCATCTGCAACGATTTCCTGGGTTTCTTCTGTGGGGCGTATTTGAAGTTTCCGTGCGAGAGCGCCCTCTGGTCTTCGGATGGAGATTTACTACTGATCACAGAACTGTGCTTCACTGAAAGATAAGCATGACAATCGCAGCTTCTGCCTAATTGTGATTTATCGCCTTTCCGTTTTAATTTCGATTAATCGTGCAGCCCTAATCCTCAACGCCCTAGCAATGCCACAGCAACAACCTTGAACATGCGAACAACACGTAAAACACCCTAGCAACCACTCAGAATGCCCTACTAACATCCAGAACACCCTAGCAACCAGCCAGAATCCCTTATCAACACCCTAGCAACAACCATGAACACCACCCTAAAAACCATTCAAAACACTACAGAAACATCCAGAACACCCTAGAAACCACCCAGAAACCCCTAGCAATGCCTTAGCAACAACCCTGAACACCCCAGCAGCCATTTAGGATCCCTTGTCAACACCCTAGCAACAACTCTGAACATCCTAGCAATAGCAAAAACACCCTAGCAACATGCAAAATGACCTAGAAGCACCCAAAACACCACAGCAACATCCAGAACACCATTGAAATCACCCACACCCCCTAGCAACAACCCTGAACACCCTAGCAAAAACCCAAAACCCTAGCAACATGCAGAATGGTCCAGTAACCTCCCAAAATACCATAGCATTACCTTAATAACCACCCTGAACATCCTAGCAACATGCAAACTGCCCTAGACAACACACAAAACAACAAAGCAACACCCAGAACATCCTAGTAACCATACAGAAAACCCTACCAACAACCCTGAAAATCTTAACAACCACCAAAACACCCTAGCAACATGCAGTACACCCTAACAACCACACAAAACACCACAGCGATACCTCAGCAACCACCCTGAAAACCCTGGCAACATGCAAAATACCCTAGATACCACACAAAACATCACAACAACACCCAGAACATCCCAACAACCACACAGAATGCCCTAGCAACAACCCTGAACCCCCAAGCAACCACTTTAAACACCCTAGCAACCAGCCAGAACACCTAGCAACAATAAAAACCCTAGCAACCAGCCAGAACAGACTAGAAACCATGCTGAACACCCGAGCAACCACCCCAAACATCCTAGCAACCAGCCAGAACACCCTAGCAACCATGCTGAACACCCTATTAACAACCACTTTAAAACACCCTAGCAACCTGCCAGAACACCCTAGTAACAATGAATACCCTGGAAACCAGCCAGAGCAGACTACAAACCATGCTGAACACCCAAGCAACCACTCCAGAACCCTAGCAACCACACTGAACACCCTAGCAACAACCCTGAACACCCTAGCAACAACCCTGAACACCCAAGCAACCACTTGAAACACCCTAGCAACCAGCCAGAACACCCTAGCAACAATGAACACCCTGGAAACCAGCCAGAACAGACTAGAGACCATGCTGAACACCCGAGTAACCACCCCAAACACTCTAGCAACAAGCCAGAACAAATCACCACAACGATACCTCAGCAACAACACTGAAAACCCTGGCAAAATGCCCTAGATACCATGCAAAATATCATAACACCCAGAACATCCCAGCAACCACCCAGAATGCCCTAGCAACATGCAAAATGCCCTAGAAACATTCAGTACACCCAGGCAACCACCCAAAACACCACAGCAATAGCTTAGCAACCACTCCGAACACCCTAGAAACCAGTCAGTATACTTAGCAACTGTTTACCAATGTTCTTGGCAACCACTCAGAACACTTTAGCATTGAAAAATAAAAATCTAGTTCTACATATTCTGATAAAACCTCATTTGGCTGGTGTGTTGCACTTCTGCATAAAAGTAAAGGTAAATGGCCTGAAAGCAATCAGCAAATGAGGAATTAAGAGCATTTTCACATGAACTCCTGCCCAGAAAAAACACATACAGCTGCTAATGATGCGACTGGCAGAATAAAGCTCTTTCAGAGAGACTTGAACAGAGCCAAAACTCTGAACTCCAAACGCTAGCCTCCAGAACTCCAGCCAAGCCTCTCACAGGGACCACGCTTGACTGAGAAAAACCTTTGTCTTTCAACGTTTCGCAATATCACAGAGGAAAACGTTAGCCAGACTGAAATTATGTGCCTTGAGGATAAGAGAAGTGGACCCTTGGGTGATGGATAGATTACTTTAAAGGTTTGTAGAATGTTTGTAAATGAAGATTAATAAATATGTTGGCTATTTTTGTATTTGGATATAAATGACCTGTATTACGCTAACAGCGGTTAATGCTAGAGTAAATATATGAAATTGCTCCCACCTTCAGTCACATTAGCTATGACCCTGACTGGAAATCCATTATCCAAAAACCCTCCAAAAACAACCAATTTGATGGAAATCGTTGCTGAAACTTGCATACATCATACAGCTTTGCAAGTTCAGCCTAGAAACAGAACATTTTAAATAATTTAGTTTAAACAAAAAATAAGCAATTACATATATGCATCACAGTTTGTTGCAAACTGATTTTATTGATAAATATATTCCCATAAAGAATATTACTAAAAATCTAAATTAAAATAAATAAATCAAATAAAAAATAGAAATACTTAGTCAATTAAAAATGCTAATACCTTTGTAACTATCATTTATCAAAAAGAAAAAAAAGAGGACAAAAAGAAACAGCAACTGAACCACAGGCCACAAGGCCTATACAGAAAAATTGAAAGAGTTTAAAGAACAAAACGAAAAAGCGAGAGACAGAGAGAGAGAGAGAGAGAGAGAGAGAGGGGAAAAGGTCTGGATGGAGGATAAAAGATGGCAGCAAAGCACGACACTATGAGATGTGTGTAATGAAAACCAATCAGCTTTCAGCAGTGAGGAGATTAGCGCAGTGGCAGTGGAGCTGAAGCCAATACTCCACCCTAATGAAATGTAATTGGAAACGGGCGAAAACTTCCCATTGTGGAGCACTGAAATATCCCTCATGTTTCTGAATGTGGTGGAAAAGAGAGAGGACGAGTTATCGGGGTCATCCGTGGCTAATACTGGGAAATGTGTAGCTATAGGGCTTTATTTTGCACTGAAGGCAATCGGTTTCCACTGTGTTCAGATAAACAGACCAAAATCTTAAAAAAGGTCTTCTAGGTCAGTATAACCTTTAGTCTTTGTCTATAAGGCTTTGGCGCACAATATTTCACCTCAAAACTTGCATCTTATTAACTAACCACAAACAGTCCAAGTTAACCAAACGATAAATGCACTGAAATAGCACTGCTCTGTATTTAAATTAAGTCACTGTCTGCATAGAGTCTGTAAATGTATTATTAACTGGTCAAAATGCATCTAGTCCACAAGATGTAGTTTATTTTATCTGGAGACTATTTTGTAGGTAGTTTCTGGTAAAGGTGGTGTATGTGTGTTTCCACACCTAAATCCATGCTCTTGGAAGACTTGTTGGTGGGGTAATCTGGGACTTTCTGTCCTTGAGGGTATTGTTGGTTGGTGGGTTTGTAGGAAACAGGCTCCATTTCAGCCCTACAAGACACATATCACACAAAGTTAGTTTGATTGATCAAATATCCAAGAGAAATCTTACAATGTAATACTATAATCAAGCATATACTAGAAGCATAAAAACATATACACTACATCTCAAATGTTTGGAAGTAAAATGTTTTTGAATAAAGTATTTTATATTCACCAAGGCTGCATTTATGTGCTCAAAAAAAAACTAACAAAAAAAAACAGTTACACTGTGAAATATTATTACAATTTAAAATAACTGTTTTCTATTATAACATATTTTAAAATGTAATTTATTCCCGTGATGCAAAGTTGAATATTCAGCATCATTACTCCAGTCTTGAGTGTCACATGATCCTTCAGAAATCATTCTAATATGCTGATTTGCTGCTCAAGAAACATTTCATATTACTATCAATGTTGAAAACAGTTGTGCTGCTTTAATTCAAAAGAACAAAGTTCAAAAGAGGAGCATTTATTTGAATTTTATAACATAAATGTCTTTTCTGCCACTTTTGATCAATTTAATGGATCTTAGCTGAATAAAAGTTTTAATTTATTTCTAAAAAAAAAAAATCTTATGGACCCCAAACTTTTGAACAGTAGTGTACACTGAACTATTTACTAATATATTTTAGTACTCAATGACAACATTCATTTCATTCATGTCTATCTATCCTGTAAACAAATGTTTCTTTGTGTCTGTGTATATGAATATGTAAGTCTAAGTGGATAAAATTGGGTATTTGACTGAATAGTTGATGGTACAACTAGATAATGGCATAAATCATTCTTCTGCATGGTATCACTGTGTTTTCAAATCTTTGAAATAAGCCTTCAAGCCTGATCAAAGGACTAGATTATTTGGTTTCACAATAAGAGCTCTCAAAGAAAACCTATGAACTGTGGCTGTTATCTCACCGAGCACTATAACTAACCGATTTTGCTGGTGTTTGTGTGGAGGGTTTGTTTCCAGCAGGTCCAGATCAGAAGGTGGAGGGGGAAAATCATCTCCATCGTAATCTTCCTCCGGCAGATCCTGTGGTCCGCCAGGGGGTCTGTATGGAGCTGTTTGGAAATATGGGAGCTTAAATGTTATATACTACTATTAAAGCTCACATTCATCACACAAAGCCCTTGTATGGCTTTAGAAGACTCTTGTTTTTCTTTTGTTTTTTTTTGCACAACTTCCTAAGTTCTCTTCTATCGTATGGGCGTTTCACTGAGAAACAGAAAGCCGTACAGGTTTGAAATGACTTGAGAGCGAGTTATTCCACCTACTATGAGAAATAAGACACACTTGACCATGCTCACACAGTTTTGAATCATCTAACATGTGAGAAACACATTGAGACCTTCTCAATAACCACGCAACGTTCTGATCAATGTTAGCAGCACTAGTCAGAATTACCTACATTATGACTCAATTTTCTGCACTACTGTCCCCGTTTCTTCCACCATTTAGCCATTTATGGTAAAGTGGGTCCAGAGTGACTGCGTCATATATATGCAGTGGCATGAAATCTTAATGCTGGTGCTTGCAAAAACATGCAATTAAAACAACACTTCATTTAAACTCATCAAAATGACACTTGTACGCAAAGTTTTGCGTTTTACATTTTTCAGATTTTACCAAATCTGACTGTAGCGAGTGTGGAAAGCAATCTGAATTTAAAATGAGATGTGTGTAAATATCACATCCCTCTTTGTGCGACTAAAGTACAGTCACATACTTTGACGGACAAGAGACGCTAATCAGTAAACAATGGTTTCCCAAAAACACGGAAAAAGCCTTTTGTGTTGGCACGGGCAACTCTCTGGAGAGCGGCGGGAAAGAATAGTGTGAATTTAAAACAGTTTGTTATCCGTTCTCGAGCGCTCGGCACAATTGCGAGTATGCTAATAAGGCCCACTTAGAATCCATTTCATCAGCTTAATGATTTCAAGGTCAGGCCGCGTTGCATAAAAGCGGAAGAGAATGTAGCAAAAATATCGTCATTGGCTTTTCCATCCCTATTGATGAGACGGGCAGATTTCCAACTTGTATAAGTCGAAAAAGCTAATGGAAAACTGCGCTGGCATGGAAAATGAACTCATTGAAAATGAACTCATTTTGTCCCCTTGCAGAGAAGCAAAGCACTCTTCACACGGTGTTGTTCTTTCTTTTTTTGAGCACTGATCAATTTCATTTGTTTCTTTAACAGTGAGAGAATTTATATGAAAGCACTTAACATTATATAAAAGCAATTACTTGGTGTGCATTTAGAATGTAGTCAACAAGTTAAGATGTATTCACACAGAACGTGATTTGGCGACCACCAGTGGAATCCGCCACATGATCCGGTTGGATTCTGCAGCTGACTGGGAAGCTGGAATTAACAGTACAGCTACTTTAAGTCACGACCTAAAGAAACTGAATCCAGTGGCAGTGTGTACTTACCAGGAGCAGCTTCGTACATGCGGTTGTTTGCTGTGGATGGTGGTGCAGAACTGTTGGTGTGGTTGCTGTTTGGACGAAGATGAACAGGAGAGTCATTTCTGCTGACGGTTTGACTGCTTTCTTGACTTTCCTAAAGAAGGGGGTGAAAAATTGTAGAGAATTAATTTTAGTGACCAAAAAAGCAACAAAATAGTGATCTGGAAGATACTGATTGAGAAAAAAGTCTGGACAACAAATGTCGTTCAACTTCTATACTGGGTTCATGCTGTCAGGATGCCAACAAGTGGAACATCTGCCATGCAGGACAGAAAACAAGCTTAGGGAATTGGAGACTCTCTTGGGATTTACTTACCCTCAACCTCTTTCTTTTACCTGCATGACCTTCCACGAAACACATATTGAAATTTACATTTAAGTATATTCACATATGGAGAGTAAAGACTCTCCATATGTAATAATAATAATAATAATAATAATAAGCATTTTGCTATGCGTTTTTACAATAGTCAAAAGTGGCACAACACATCTTGGTACTTCGCATCTAAACTTGAACTACCGTTAATTTTTTTCCTGAAATAAATTAATACATTTATTCAGCAAGGATGGATTCAACTGATCAAAAGTGACAGTGAAGATATTTAGGGCCAGATTTACTAAACAGGGCAAATTAGCGTTAGAGCGCGATTCCATAAAAGCGCAGATGGGAGGGGAAGATTCTGCGTGTGATTTACTGACAATGCGCACATTAAAGAACACAGACGCAGCCAGATCATTTCCATAATGACCAGCGAAAGAGAAAGAGAAACTCCTACAAATGTATATTCCATAAGGTCAGGCGCAAAAATAACTGTGTCCATGCCTTTTCAGCACTAATTCGTCACTGAGCGAATTCTGACAGTACTATTTTAACGCCAAAAGATGGTTTGCGCTGGCACAAGCTGTTAGTAAATCTGGCTCTTAATGTTACGAAAGAGTTCTATTTAAAATAAATGCAGTTTTCCAAACTTTCTATTCATCAAATAATCCCCCCAAAAAATTATGGTTTAAACAATATTAAGCAGCACAACCGTTTTCAACAATGATAATCATAAATGTTTCTTGAGCAGTAAATCAGCACATTAGACTGATTTCTAAAGGATCATGTGACACTGAAGACTGGAGTAATGTCGCTGAAAATTCAGCTTTGATCACAGGAAGAAATTACATTTTACAATATATTCAAATAGTAAACTTTTTTTATAGTAATAATATTTCACAATGTTACTGTTTAACTGTATTTTTGATCAAGTAAATGCAGCCTTGAGCATAAGAGACAAAATTTCGAGAGAACAAAAAATAAATATTTGGTTTAATTAAAGCCTTTATGCATAATGCATTCTAAAAGCAGTTTTAATGCATTATTATGCCTTGCTTATAATGCACCTTATAATGCACTGTACAGTCTCATGAATAATTGTAACCACAGTTAATACATTATAACACTTATCAATTCATTGTTACACTACACATTTTATACTCGGTTATAATAATTTTCGACAAGATATAATGTAGTCTCAGCCTCAGACGTCACACGCACGGAACGTTGGCTAAATGTCTGATGCATATGGCACACTTATCTGGAAACACTTCAGGAGTTTCGAAGTCGTCATCGGATTGGTTAAATTATACAGGATTTCCGGGAGACGTGTGTGTCACGTTCTTTAACGTTCCGCCTGGAAACAAAGATGCCGTGACGCCAAACTCCCTCATCGAAGAAGAAAGCTGTCGTGTTTACAACTGTGACAATGAGCGCTTATCAGTATCAACTAAACTCTGGATTTTCAAAAGTATGTGAAATATTTAAATTTCGTGGCATAGAATCTTTAAAATACGTCCAAGAGTCTTATACACCGGTCTGTAATTGTGGCGACATTTCCACGCCCCTAAACATGATGCGCCACAAAACGAAACGTGATTGGTTGCTTTACCTGTAAGTCAAATATCCTCTTGGGCGGGCCTTGGCCATTCAAAGCAGACAAAGTTTCCAGACCTTCAGCCATCAGTCTGAAGTTCTGGTTACGCGAGACTAGATATAATGTATTACAATGCACATTATTAATAATTATAATGTGTTATACTCTTTAATAACCCTTTATAACGCATTATACATAAAGGCTTTAAGTAAAATGTTAACAAATTTTTGAACGGTAGTGTACATTTGTGCACGTTTTACAAGGAAAACTGTAGACACAGTAAAAAATGAATCATGGATCTTGTAATTTTCAAAAATTACCATTGTGCAGAAGAGTAGATTTTATGATTATGGGTAACTGCATGTACTAACACTGTGAGGCATGAGTCTTTGTTCAATGAGCAGTAGCTTTGCTAAAGCTAGTGCAGTATTTTCCAGTATTTATCAAGTATTTTATTGTTACCATCATTTTTTTAAGTAGATAGCTCATATACCTTTTTTTACAGTGTACTAAAAAAGAAAAAAGAAATTCTGTGAGAGAACAACCCTGATCTAAAAAATACATTGGGGGAAAAAATATGTTGAAACCGAACTGTAAATGACAAAAGGATAAAAGCAACCGTATGACACAGTTAGAAATTTTCATAAGCCAAAGGCAATCCCGTCAGACAGTACTAGTCGAGAAAGATACGGAAACATGTGTCAATGTGAAGACATGAGGCCACCGAATAACGCATCCTGATGGATTCTTCTCAGAAGACAAAGAAGCTACAGCTGTCGCCGTCTGGGTGTCTACAACCCAGAGGAGGACGCCATAGATTTTATACTGTCATACAAACCACATGCTACACACAAACACGCTACTCACGAAAAAAAAAAAGCCCAGACTGACTGGACGGACATGAAAGGTATTAGGATATCACCATATCAAAGTGTGCTTAAATGCATTCGCACCGTACTATTCCGCATGGCGGGGAAAAACAGATGAAAGCCTCGTTCTTTTGTTCCGACGTTAAGCCTCAGTTGGAGGACAGTCATTAGAGGGGATGATGGCTCTTTACATGTGGAAACGTCATTCTTGTCATCTGCCTCCTGCTCGCTGTCTCTCCAGATGCACAGGAATCATCAATGGACCAAAGGACTGATTCTCAGGCTCTCTTTCTCCTCGGAGATTGTTTCTCACGAAAAATGACTCCAAAACCCCCTTCGCTGAGCCTAAGCAACACTTTTTCTGTCTTTCACTCTGATCAGTGCTTTGACGGCGGTAAACGTGTTGTATGCATGTGTCTAACACACATAAATTGAGAGCTGGCAGGAAAATATCAAAGGTACTTGAAGAAGAATAGGACAGCAACTGCTAGAATCCAGACGGAGGGAAACTAAAAATGAAAAGTCAATTTAAACAGTCGATGTTATTGATTTACGTGTTCACCTCCCACTTACTTCAACCGCTGCATCGTCCTTATTAGTGGGGCTTGTTAAGGCATGGATCACTATTACTATTGCTCACACTGATTTGAACAAACCGCTGACCACTAATCTTTGGCGCAAAACACATGCAGCATCAATGACGTCGCAGATGTGGAATTCATTAAAAAAAAAAAAACAACCACCTAGCAACTCTGCAGAACACCCTAGCAACTACATATCAACACACTGTAATGACATAAAATAGCAACATCCTAAAAACCATCCAGAACACCCTAGAGACCACAAAGCTATGCGGTACAACCATTCAGAACAAGTATCATTGATAACTAACACTAAAACGACAACAATTTTAAATAAATAAATTCAGTTGTTGAAATAAAGTTAAACTACAATAAAATAGCAGTAGCAGATGAAAAACTTAAACTTAAAAAATTCAAAGTAATATTACTAAAACTTAAAAAAAAATTAAAGTGAAGAAAATATTTAAAACAATAAAACCTAATAAAAATGCACATAAAATTACTAAAACTTAATTAAAACTTAACTGAAAATTCAAAAATAAAAGCTAAGAACAGTTATAAGTTGTTCCAGTGTTACTGGAATAACTTATAACTTATAATACTTAAAATAAATAAATAAATAAATAAATAAATAAATGTGGTTATTGAAATAAAGCTAAACTAAAATAAAATAGCAGTAGCAGATGAAAAAAATGTAAAAAGTTAAAACTAAAATTACTAAAACTAAAATAAATTAATGTACGGAAAATATTTAAAACAACCTAATAAAAATGTACATAAAATTACTAAAACTTAATTAAAACTTAATTGAAAATCTAAAAATAAAGGCTAAAAACAGTGTTGACATGACTTACAACACATTAAAAAATAAAATAAAATAAAATAAAATAAATTAATGATATTCAGTACCACTTTTGATACCACAGGGCATTAAAGGCATAAAATTTGAACAGTATCTAAAGTGAATTTGCTAAATAAATAAATAAAATTATATTATATTATTATTCTTAATTATAATTATTATTTCTAAGTCAAATACATTACTACTGTAATATAATTGCACTGTAAAATCATTTTACTACACATTGCAGTAGTAAAATTACAATACTTACGTCTGTAAAGTTCACAACATTAACTCTTGCAAGCGAGGATATTATTTTGGCTGAAAAAAAGGTAAAGTCTTTTAATTTTCTGTGAGAACAAGTTTAGAAATGTGTCTTATTACAAATCGAACTGTAATCGTCTATCTACAAAAAAATGTCCAAATGCATGTTAAACCCACAGCACATGCAGAAATGGAGTTCACTGCATTTACTTTGACAATGCATTGTCAAAACGAAGCATTTGTGGCCACCCAGAACACCCTAGCAACTGCCTAGCAACTCTCACAGCACACTAGCATCTGAAGACAATGTCAAAGTCTAATTTCTCCTTGCATCAGTCATTATGTCCATAACAAAATCATATTCTCATTCGTTCAAATATCACCTTGATTTTAAGTGTACATCTCCCACAACACACACACACACACACACACACACACACCAGGAACCTCTCTGACATCTTCAAAGACAGTGCGCTGCACATCTTAATCAGACAACAATCACAATGGAGCTTGGGTATACAGCCCAAGACAAAGAACCAACAAAACAGCCTCAAGAACAAGACCCTAAACGCCCCCCCCGCCTCCACACAGGGCAGCAGTGAGGGTGAGCCGAGGTTAGGCACCCTCAGGGTAGCCCCGGGCTCCCTTTCATTAAAACCCAAAATTTGCCTTTTATTCAAGGAACCCACGGTGTAATCTGATTAACTTGCCGAGCAAGAGGAGATCCAGCGAGGTAACGGGATTAGACAGCAGACTGGGTGGAGAACAGGAAGGAGGACAACAGGGAGGAAGGAGGAACAAAGATGGTGGTTTCACATGAAATCTCTCTATAAAGTACACCACAGTTTAAGAGTTTGGGTTCAGTAAGCTTTTTTTTTTTTTTTTTTTTAAAGAATTAATACTTTTATTCCAGGGTTTCTGTAAATGTAAAACTTTTAAAAGACATTTTTAAAGCAAATTTAACTTACAAATTGAGGAGAACAATACACTGATATGCTCTCTAAATATAAATGGCTTGTATTAGCAATACCTCAAAGTGTGAAAATACAGCTTCCAACAAATCTCCATTACAGAAGTTTTGTTATATGAGAAACTGAACAAAATGTTGTGCGCTTATGATTAAAACAAGAACAAAAATCTGCCAATGGGCTCAGAAAAATCAACTTAATTCAAAGGGAAAACAAGTTTCCATGCCCCATCGACAAATATTTGTTCTTACTTTAAGCATAAAAATGAGTTTAATTTTGTTAAATTTCTCAGAAAACAATTCTTTGCATCTTAATTTTGCATCTCAAGTTAATGTATCTTGATTTAAGGATGTTTAGATATTTGTATTACAAAACAAAATCACTGAGGAAGATATTCTTTTGGAGAACATGCAACATTTAATGCCATGACTCCATGAATTAAAGACTTTATGCTCAGATTTAGGACCTTTTAAGGCCTTAATCTGTGAAAGCAGGATTAAAGACTTTTTAAGATCTTTTTAAGTCCTAAAGAAACCCTGTATTCAGAATAAATGCATTAAATTGACTAAAAATGACAGTAATGACATTTATAAAAAAAATTAATAGATAACATCTCTAAAAATGTTAATGGCATTTATAATAATAATAATAATAATAATAATAATAATAATAATAGAGAAAACATTCTAATTTGTAATAATATTTCACAATATTATTGCTTTTTGATTTTTTTTTTTTTAATAAATGCAGCCTTGGTGAGCATAA
>JAFVLL020034849.1:0-26646 GCA_021397915.2 Tor tambroides | reverse complement strand
GTGATTTTCTCAATATTTAGATTTTTTTGCACCCTCAGATTCCAGATTTTCAAATAGTTGCATCTCAGCCAAATATTGTCCTATCCTAACAAACAATACATCAATGGAAAGATTATTTATTCAGCTCTCAGATGTATAAATATTAAGCTTATGATTGGTTTTGTGCTCCAGGGTCACATTTGTTAGTGAAACCATGAAGGACAGTTTCTAGTTGTATGTTTGTATCATCAAACACATATTTACAGTGTAGAGTTTCATCTAATATTGAACTCTTTATTTTTAATAGGTTGGAGATCCACTTTCAGGCCTGCATTTAGACTGACATTATCAGCCTTCAGCACAATTCACCACAGAATCAAACCAGAGAAATACAACATATCACACCTGCTCATGTCCACATCGATGACCTGTGCTAAAGAGAGCTGGATCCGTCTGAAAGTGGAATTTGACTCTTTGCTGCTTTGGCAATCTTCACTGTTAAACTCAAGAAT
Source organism: Tor tambroides (assembly GCA_021397915.2). Lineage (NCBI taxonomy): Eukaryota > Metazoa > Chordata > Actinopteri > Cypriniformes > Cyprinidae > Tor > Tor tambroides. The sequence continues at coordinate 26,155 of JAFVLL020034849.1, read as the reverse complement.
CATGATGATGTGACGAGTCATTTATTGATTGTTTAACATCTGATTATACATCATGTTATGATCTTGTGTTGTTTCTATTGCTTATTTTTTGTTGATGAGTCTCTAAATTGTATAATAGCGTTCCAATCACACAGACAATTTCAGCTCTGTATTTAAAGTTTTATGCATAGAAGGAATAATTAAGAATATTAATAGGTTATTGGGACTGGAAAAGCAGAAACAGCACTTATTATAGCCTATATCAGAGAATATATCAGAGATTTTAACGCATTCATACTAAATTTGTTTCATAACATCAGTGATTTAATGGCTTGAAAAATAAAAATCAGAGTTTTATCTCTTCTTAATAAATCTATTTCGTCATGCATCAAACAGAAAATAAATAAAATATAATAAAATAAAACGTATTCTTGCTTCGTGGCAAATTTTATGTCGCAAGCTGAATGATTCGCTCGTCTGTTGAGCGCTCAAATGTTCTGAGCGATTCGAAAGAAAAGAGTCGATTGAAACGATACGAGTGTGAAGCGAGTGTGAATCACTGAAGCTTCAGATGCAGATCAGCAGAAACGAGTGAAAATCATCGATCACAGACGGAGAAGAACAAAATCAACGCCAAGAGAAACACCACAGGTGTGTGAGACTCAGCATTCATTCATATTCACTTATAACATTCTTTATATGATTTACAGCATTATCTGTGATCAAGTCTCTTTGAAACATGGCGCAGAATAGATCATTAGTTCATGTATGCTCACTATAGTAGGCTATGAGTACATTGTGTGAGTCTGTAGTCTTAGTTTCTGCTTTTACTACAGTAAATCAGCTGTACCTCGGTATTAGACATCATTATTTTTATTTATTTTATTTATTTATTTTTTTAATTTATTACAAATAATTTTTATGAATGTTTATTTTTAAAAAATCTGAACTGTTGGGGGTGATTTTTCCAGGTCAGGATAATTATAGTTAACTAAAATGAAAACCATTACAATAATAATAACAATAAATAGAAATAATAATAATAACTACATAAAAAATAAATAATTACTTGAAATAAAAAAAAACATGAACTGAAATAAAATATAAAATTATTAGTCAATTAATTTATTTTGATTAGTTGCCATTTCATTTAGATTAAGTACTGAAATATCTAAAATAAATAACAATAAAAACTATAAAGACAGATGAAAAAACTTATAAAAAAGAAAAAAACTCACTACAAAATTACTAAAACTAACAAAATTTTAAATAAAAATAAAAACTGATTTAAAATATATTTATAAATAAAAAAAAAGCTGTAACTCGGTATTAGACATCAGAAGATTTATTATTTTCATTTATTTATTACAAATAATTTTTATGAACATTTATTTTAAAGAAAAAACTTAACTAATGGGGGAGATTTGTCCGATTCAGGATCATAATAGTTAACTAAAACGAAAACCATTACAAAATAAATAAATAAATACTACTACTACTACTACTACTACTAATAATAACTAAATAAAAATAATAAACAAATAAATATTTGAAATAAAAAAAATAAACTGAAATAAAATAAAATATAAAAAGTCAATTAGTTGCCAAGGAAACATACTTCTAATTTTCATTTAGATTAACTACTGAAATACCTAAATAATAGTAATAATAAAAACTATAAAGACAAGGTGAAAAAAATAATAAAAATAATAAAACTCACTTCAAAATTACTAAAACCTTAACAAAATTTTAAATAAAAATAAAAACAAAATATATATAAGCTATAATAGTCAGCCTGTATCAGTTATTCTAAAATAAGACTGGTACATGGGACTGTTTATAACTTGTATACAGGTCATTGATATATGTATGAGCATTGCATTCGAGTTTAAGAGATGCTTCTTTTGTCCAGCGATGTTGTCCGGTGCTGCAGAAGGTCCATCCTCATCCATGAGCTCCTCTGATGTTCAGTCATCAGCTGCTAATGAACCAGAGCAGGAATCTGCTCCACAAACCCACCGCCGAAACGAGCATCAGCTCATCCTGCGATCTGCCTAAACACCCGCTCACACAAACTGCTCAGGAGAACCATCCGGATCTGGAAGATGACGATTCCCATTCTGAACTTCACAGGATCCTTGAAGCCGAAGCCCAGGAGCTTCTGAGAGCGGCTGAAGCGAGTCGGTGTGAAGACTCAAAGAGTCCGAAGCCCATGACTCGGTCTGTCAGAGACCTGCAGCTGTGCAGCTCTGGGACTGACTCTTCTCCATCACCTTCCAGCAGCTCCTTAAAGTCCCATCGAAGCCTCCGCACAAGACAAATACACATGCACCGCAGATAAAGAAAACAGTTACAGCTCTACAGGATGCTTTCCAACAACAAGAGACGCAGACAGAGCGATGAGAAACCACGCAGACTGGAGGTCAGTGACATGCACACCAAAATGATTAGAACACTGTATTTTAAGTCAGTCATTTCTATCTTTTGCCGTAGGAAATATCAGTTTACATTTCCAGACATTGATTTAGCCATTAATTGTAATAATCCAGTGAGATTTTTGAGATCTGATCTGATCATCATCCAGTCTGTCTGGAATGACATGAAGAAACAGAACAAACTGAGACAGACTGAATCCAGAAGAACTGATGCTTCAAGAAACCTCCTGCAAAGCTCCTGAAAAACTATGAGCAAGTGCAGCTAGAGCAAAAGCTGCTTTAAACACAAAGATGCTCACACCACATGATGATTTAATTTAGTTCATAGAAGTTCATTGATAAAGAAAATCTGTTTATGACAGCATCCTCATTTTACAGCATTTTGTGCCTTAAACGTTTAACAGTACTAGCTTTCTTGAAGCATCAGTTCTTCTGGATTTAGTCTGTCTCAGTTTGTTCTGTTTCTTCATGTCATTCCAGACAGACTGATGATGATCAGATCAGATCTCAAACATCTCACTGGATTATTATAATTAATGGCTAAACCAATGTTTGGAAATGTAAACTCATATTTCCTACAGCAAAAGATAGAAATAACTGACTTAAAGGAACACTCCACTTTTTTTGGAAATAGGCTCATTTTACTACTCCCCTAGAGTTAAAGAGTTGAGTTTTACCGTTTCTGAATCCATTCAGCCAATCTCCGGGTCTGACGGTAGCACTTGTAGCTTAGCTTAGCATAGATCATTGAATGTGATTAGACCGTTAGCATCTCGCTCAAAAATGACCAAAGAGTTTCGATAATTTTTCTATTTAAAGCTTGACTCTTCTGTAGTTACATCGTGTACTAAGACTGATGGAAAATGAAAGTTGTGATTTTCTAGGCCGATATGGCTAGGAACTATACTCTCATTCTGGCGTAATAATCAAGGAACTTTGCTGCCGTACCATGGGTGCAGCAGGCGCAGTGATATTACGCAGCGCCTGAAAGTAGTCCCCAGCTAGGTAACTAGTTATGATATAGCTGGGGACTATTTTCAGGCGCTGCGTAATGTCATTTTTGAGCAATATGCTAACGGTCTAATCAGATTCAGTTATCTATGCTAAGCTACGCTAAAAGTGCTACCGCCAGACCCGGAGATCGGCTGAATGGATTCGAAAATGGTAAAACTCAACTCTTTAACTCTTGGGGAGTTGGAAAATGAGCCTATTTTCAAAAAAAGTGGAGTGTTCCTTTAAAACCATTTTTTAGCTGCAGAAAATACTAGTGTTCTAATAATCATGGCCACCGCTGTATATGAGCCGGAAAGTGCTTGTTCACTTCTAAATGAGTGAATGTCCTTCATGAGTCTCTACAGAGCCCCTAAGAGAACATGGTGATGATGGGGGAAAAAATCAATGAGATGGGAGAAAATGATGCCGTATTTCAATACGTTCCCCTAAGAAGCTTTGCTTTAATTTGCAAAACTTTTGTTTGCAGAATCTTTGAGTTCTTTTGCAAAAAGTTTGCATTTCCCAGATAAACTTTGCTATAGTTTACAATACATTTGTGTTCTCTCGTAAAACGCTTGCTTTCCACCTAGAAATGTAGCATTCACTTGCAAAACTCTTGCATTTTCTCAGTAAGCTTTTTTTACAATAGATTTGCGTTCTTTCACAAAATATTTGGATTCCTCCGAGAAACTTTGCGTTCTCTGGCAAAACATTTGCGTTCTCTCAAAAAACTTGCCCTGGAATAAAGGCCCTGGAATATAGTTTTTTCTACCACCTCATATTCTTTCCATCACAAAAATTATGCGCAAAAACTCAATGATGCAGAAGTTTTGCAAACAAATGCACTGAAATATATATTTTTTCCTCCTATCTCGCTCTATTTTTTACCATTTCCCTTTAAACCCAAAGTATACTTTGGTTTTTAAGCATACGCGAGGGTCCGTGTACAGTGTACATGTCGCAAATTTCGTCACCAGAATCGTAAGTGCAGTGCAAATTTTTATTTCTTTTGCACTAATCAGTTGTTCCACAAGGTGGCAGCACCGCCCAGGTCATTGTTTCACAGTAGAAAATGAAACCACAGAGACAGAACAACAACAAAATACCGCAGAATGAAACAACAACAAATGGGTTTATGAGAGAGACAAAACTTTAGATTAAAAGAGTACAAAGATTTATTTATCAGTCATTACTTGTGGAGAAAAATAGCACAGACACTGGACAAAGGTGAAGCTTTCTAGAGCGCATGCATCGACCGCCTGAGTTCAAATGGAGAATATTTTGAAAGGCTACATGTTCTGCTGAACACATATTCAAGCATACGTGTACAACAATGAAGTATACTTTGGGCTTTAGAGCCTCCGTAACTTTCTGAAGCCTTGCATAATTAACCTCAAAGGTCAGTCTTTACAACATTTGAATATCATTTGAATTTTATTTGAATATAGTTATTCTCCAAGTATACACAAAGATGAAGGCAATTTGTTGTGGTTTCCTGGAGCTCTGGGTACATGCAAATATATACAAGAGAATAGAAATAAAATATCAGTAAGTAGAAATAATGAAAAAAAACCCAAGATGGAGTAATCAGAAGGCTTATGTAGAGATGAGCACATTATGTACTGTATAGACAACTGTTTAAATATACTTATATAGGCCTATACATAGTATCTATTTATTTATTGCTTAACCATATAAATCCATATAAACGCCATAAACCATATAAATATCATTGCAGGATTCATCTTCCATGTTTGCAGAGTTTATGATCTGTAGATATTGTCCTTTTAAATTAAGCAAAAATATTAGTGTTATGAAAGACAAAACTGTCTAAATATGGCTAATATACCCAAAATATAAACATACATGAATGTTCAAAAGTTAATATTTTTGAAAGAAGTCTCTTCTGTTCACCAAGGCTGCATTCATTTGATCAAAAATACTGTAAAAATTGTGAAATATTATTACAATACAAAATAGCTGTTTTCTATGTGAATATCTGTTAAAATGTAATTTATTTAGCTGTATTTTCAGCATCATTACTCCAGTCTTCAGTGTCACATGATCTTCAGAAATCATTCTAATATGCTGATTTGCTGCTCAAGAAACATTTCTGATTATTATCAATGTTAAAAACAGTTGTGCTGCCCAATATTTTGTGGAAACTTTGATGCATTTTATTTTTCAGGATTCACAGATGAATAGAAAGTTCAAAAGAACAACATTTATTTGAAATAGAAATCCTGTAATATTATAAATGTCTTTACTGACACTTTTGATCAATTTAGTGCACCCTTGATGAATAAAAGTATGAATTTCTTTCAATAAAAATCTTACTGACCCCAAACTTTTGTAAAGAAGAACAGCATGAGACTGGACACACCTGAAGATCACAGACAGAGACCTGGGAAAACAGACAAACAGAGTCAAAACAGAAGGATTTCGTTTTCTTTTGCTGATGTTTCAAGTGAGTCGGCTGAGTTTGATTGCCTTGATATTAATTCTAATTTAAGCAAAGAAGCTTCTGCACCTGTACAGAAAAACATTAATGACCATGATTCATCTGAGCTCAAACCGGACCTCCAAACCAGTGAGGAATCAACTCAAAAATCCCTGAAGATCCCTGGAATCAACATGGAAGAACAAGAGCTTGAAAACAGAAGCATGAAAAGTCTGACACAACATCACCAGACTCTGAAGCGTCTTTAGTTTCACAGCTGAAGATCTTTAAAGAAGAACTCAAACACTGTGAAGAAGCCACTGAAGTGATTTCATGTTTCATGTTCTGAATGTTCTCACCCTCAGGCCATTCAAGATTAGGATGAGTTTGTTTCTTCATCAGATTTGGAGAAATGTCTCAGCAATGGATGCTCTGCAGTGAATGGGTGCCGTCAGAATGAGACTAAACAGTTACAAAACATCACAAACAATCCACACCACTCCAGTCCACATCTGAGACACATGATAATAACCCAAAGCATTAAGATGTTATAATAACTATAATACGCCCAGTGAAAAAGTGTTCTGGTCTGAATCAGGAGAGAAATCTGCACAGATCAAGCAGCGTTTACAAGACAAAACAGCTCGAAACAAATATGTGGCTGGATTTTGATGAGAGAGACAACAGGAGATGCACTTTTTCACTGGAGGAAGTGTTATTATGGATTATGGACTCAGATTTGAGTTAAAAACATCTTAATGCTGGATTAGTTACAGCTTTTGTCTTCTCCAGATGTTAACTGATGGACTGGAGTGCTGTGGATTATTGTGATGTTTTTATCAGCTGTTTGGACTCTCATTCTGACGGCACCCATTCACTGCAGAGCATCCATTGCTGAGACATTTCTCCAAATCTGATGAAGAAACAAATTCATGCTAATCTTGGAGGCCAGAGGATGAGCACGTTTCCAGCACATTTTCATTTTTAGTTGAACTAAGGTCATGTGAATGTGTCTATATTGTGTACATGTGCTTTAGTCTGGACATGAAAGTGTTCTTTGAATATTTTCTCATTTCTGCACATGTTTTGCCTTTATGTTTCCAAAATAAAGATGTTAATGTCTGTTTCTAATCTGTTCCTTCTACAGTCTTCAGATGCTGGTGAATCCAGTGAATTAAAAAGAAGATGAAAAGCATCACAAGGGCTGAATGTTGGACATCAGGACCAAAATTTATATGCTTTATATGATGTTGTTTTATATTAGTCCTATTGTGAAATAAATTTTTTTTTAGCATTGACACCTGTGAGTATGAATTTTTTTTTACAAATTTTCTGTAATTGTAATGAATGGCCACATGATGGCAGTGTTACACAGTCACAAAGTATCATATTTTCACTGATGTGACCTGAGAACAGACATAATTAATATGAGCATCATTCACATTTGTTGCACCAGTTTAACTGTAATATCATATTAATCATATAAATAAATATTTGAATGGAAAAATCTTAATATAAATCTTAATATATATTATTATAAAACTTTAGATTGTTAAATGCCATTATATCACTATGTAATATATTATAAGTATTTGTTTACTTCACTGCGGAAAAACAAAGGTCATTTTATTTATTGTGAAATATTTAAAAGTGTTTTTCATGCATCTGCATCTTACCTATAGTAAATGTGTTAATTAATTAATTAATAATTGATTTAGATTTTAATATGGTAACATTGGTGAGCCATTGGTTTTAACAGAGTAAAAACAGAGTACTAGTGACAAAACAAGTGAAGTGAAACTGTTATTCAGGGTTTCAGAACACTGAACAATTTCTTCTTCATGAATTATCCATGATGCACTGCAGAAAAAAGTTTGTTTTCCAGCCTACTCATCACACAGGAGTTTCTGCATCCTCTTACGAATGAAAATACATGTTAGCGCGTTTGAACAACCGCTGTGACGCTGATTTGTTTGATGTTTATCAAGGGAAGCCTGTTTTGGTTGCTAAGTAACTCGAATGGCTAAAAAATGGTGATTATTTCCATAACAGGGAATAATAACTTAACAGATGCATGAACCACTTCAAACTATTTGCGATTCATTTGCAGAGAATTGTGGGTTACGTGAATATTAAGTGTTTAAACTGAGCAGATAAACAGTGAAACCCAAGGTTTGTAATGACTGTGCCTAGTGCATCTTTTCATAGGAAGAGGAAAGGCTATTTAGCTCACAAATAACAACCCTAGTGGCCTGTGTTTGTTCTGAGGGATTCTGTTAAAGCCGCTGGGAATGTGGGTGGCATTTCTGATGCTTGCGTGAGACTTTCTGAGCTTCATTAAACTGCCAATTTAACTTCAGCAAACCGCCTCATGATCAATTATAGCGACATGCTTCTTCTCAAAACTACTTGACTCCACACCTTCAGAAGGTTTCTCACGTTCTTTGTGCAGATGCACGTCTTCAGCCCTGCATTTAGATCTGATCATTATTTGTAAAAGGGATTTGAAGCAACAGGTTATTCAAGAAAGAGGAAGAAAAAGAAGAAACAGAGTGTGAGCAGGTCTAACAATCTCATTTTTGGATTTTTGCACCTGAGACTGAGACACAGACAGCCAGTAAACTAGTTTTGGTTCGGTTTTGTTTGGGTAGTTGGTATAGGTGAGCAAATGGCTTCTTACAGGCAAGAAAATGTTGTCACCCTCAGGCCATCCCAGATGAGTTTGTTTCTTCATCAGATTTGGAGAAATGTGTCTCAGCAATGGATGCTCTGCAGTGAATGGGTGCTGTCAGAATGAGAGTCCAAACAGCTGATAAAAACATCACAATAATCCACACCACTCCAGTCCATCAGTTAACATCTGGAGAAGACAAAAGCTGAAACTAATCCATCATAAAGACATTTTTAACTCAAATCTGAGTCCATAATCCATAATAACTCTTCCTCCAGTGAAAAAGTGCATCTCCTGTTGTCTCTCACATCAAAATCCAGCCACATATTTGTTTGGAGCTGTTTTGTCTTGTAAACGCTGCTTGATCTGTGCAGATTTCTCTCCTGATTCAGACCAGAACACTTTGTCACTGGAAGAAGAGTTATTATGGATTATGGACTCGTATTTTAGACATTTAAAACGTCTTAATGCTGGATTTGTTTCAGCTTTTGTCTTCTCCAGATGTTAACTGATGGACTGGAGTGGTGTGGATTATTGTGATGTTTTTATCAGCTGTTTGGACTCTCATTCTGACGGCACCCATTCACTGCAGAGCATCCATTGCTGAGACATTTCTCCAAATCTGATGAAGAAACAAACTCATCCTAATCTTGGATGACCTGAGGATGAACACATTTTCAGCAGATTTTTTTCATGTTTTGGTAATACAATTAAATTAGAATCAGAAATTTAATATCTCTGCATTTATAATATCATTGCAGGAGTGTTAAAAGTACTTGAGGGCTTCAGCAGGAGACAATAATTACTTTTTAAATTGTGACCTTTCTGTTCCAAGAACAATAATGTTAATCTGCAGACAGTTTCTGTGTTTTGATGATTATATGTCGGAGAACATTGACAATAGAGCAGAGACTGAAGCAAACAACAACAATGGGAATGTTTTAGCAGTCATGTGTTGAAATTGGATTGAGAGCTACAGTCGTCTCTGAACTATTTTTTCATCGGCACTGACTTTCACTAGATTTTCACTAGTGGCCACCAGACACTGCACATATAAAAACAGGTGTTAAAAGTAAGAAACAAATATGAAAGATAATAACAATGAAGGGAATAGAACAATATACACAACAGTAATTTGATTTTAACAGTGTTTTGGCTAGAGTAAGGCTGTATGTATAATGTATTATCAAGATCTGATATAAAAAAAATAAAATATGAGTCTAAATGTTGATTTAAAACGCTCATGTCTTCTGCTTTCTTGCTGAGATTAACAGATTGTTGTAAAAATTGAGCTCTGTGTACAAAAGTCTCTCCTGCTGTTTTTAAACCCTTTCGGGATCCGAGCTGAACCTGCATCAAAATGTCAGCGAGCACAGCTGGGGAATTAAAGCTGAACATTTTTAGTGAGATAAGAAGAATAAAGTCTATAAAACTGGAAGCTTAATAGAAGGAAGGAGAAAGATGTTTACTAATATTTCATATGTGCAGATGCTTTCTGACCCAAACCATTTACAGGAACATTTTCATATTGTGGCTATAACAGTGGTTATCACGGCAATAGCTCTAGATTATTGCAGTTATGAAGATGTTAAAAATTGTATACTGCTGAATTTGAATAAACATATCAGCATGATGCTTGATGAGAAACAGAACTAGCATTATATTGATGGGAAAATATACTTGAAATGCTCTGCTGATGGAAGAAAACAGCATGTTTCTACATGTTAAATTCTTTTTGATGTTCATATTTGACCTCTAGTATAATTTTTTGTATTCAAAACAACCCTAAAAGGATAAAGAAACAAAAGCTGGCATAGATGCATGCTCGGAATAAATATTTAAATGATGCATTTTTTTTATTTGCAAATTCTTCAAGCATAAAATAAGACATCAACTGTAGGCTAAATGAGATGCTCTGAATCAGGTGAAAAGAAGCTGCAGGTGTTGATGGAGAATCACCCACATACAGGTGCTTCACAACAGCTATTATCTTTAACAAAAAGGAAAAACAGCTGGTACAATGACATTATAGGGCATAAAATAACCTTAGGACATGCATTTTCTTGTTGTAGTCTGAAATGGCACATCATCAGTCTTCAGAAAATCACTAATTGTATATGTTTCACGTCACAGCCATCTGATATAGGCTATTCTTAGATTTCAGTGCTTAGTTAATGTATTACACTGTGTCTCCCACACAGTAATGTAACTCTAGTACTGTATATCGACCTAATTATGAATATGTGTGAGTCAATTATAGCTCGACAAATTGAATACGCGCTCTAATTATATTGGTTTTAGCATTCATAATTAACGCCTTACTTAATGTAATTGTTTAGAGTCATTTCTGTGGCGGTGATTATTAATCAGCAGGTCTAATCATTAAACTAGATTAATTGTAGCACGTTAAAGAACAAACGGTCTTGAGTGACGTGTGAACGCGAGTCATTTCAGGGAATCGGTTCACTTGAGTGGTTCATTTAAATGATTCGATTTGAGACTGAACTGTCCACTTACCAGTTACACTCTGTGAAATACAATAAACAAAACTGAGATCATTTATTCTTTTTATACCATAAATCACAGTTTCCCTCCCAAACAAATTTTGCCTAATAGTCAAGTAATTTACAAACGGGTTGTAAATCGGTTCAAATGAATCAACTGGTTCGTGAATCGGACATCAGTGGCGAGTCAGTTACGCGCGCGCGGGAGTCAGTGTAGAGTTGATCGGAGACAGACGCGATCATAATCGAGCTCTTTTTCATTCTTATTTTATTGCACCACTGCATTTATTTCACCCTTTGAGCCGAGGGACAGTAAGGTAAGATCTTTGTGACTCACATTAACCGATAAAACGCAAATGTTATTAACTATTTCAGCTACTTTGATCAGTTTCTGATCTGAGGTGAAGTTCTCTCAGTCTGAATAATCACTGTAGCTTTATCACTCTGTTTGGACAGGTAACTGCTGAATAATGCGAAAAAAGGTTTAGATTTAAGGATATTGAACATATCTTAAACATTCATATTCTTATACGAACAAAATAGATGAGAGATGTGCGATTTGTCAGTTGGGGCAAGCAATTTTTTTTCCTCAGAGTGCGTTTATTTGCATATTATGTACCACAGTTTCTATAGGAATTAATCTTGAAGTCTTAGCTATTAACATTTAGCTATTAAATATTTAATATTTGTTGTACTGGAAAACAAAACAAAACATACATTGACATTCATTGTACAGGCTTTGAATGATCTGTGGCATGTTGTCACACTATGTGGGGTAAGTTGTCACAAGCTTTTTCAGCAAATTTAACAGTAAAGCCATTCTGAAATGTCTAAATCGGGGGACATATAATGTTAAAAAAATATTGTTTTATCCCACATAACTTAATGAATTGTACAATGGCAAATCATGACAAATAAACACGTCTTGTAAAGACATCTTGTACCAATAATAATGACAATAATAATAATAATAATAATGCAATTTTAAGAATGAGAAAAAACCCCACAACCTGTCAGTAAATCTGAGTTCGTGATATTGTCATTTTAGTCTGGATGATATGCAAATTCACAAAAACCACTCTGATGTAAGATTGTTGTGGATTACATGTTTGAAACCAACATATCAAACTACTGCTTGAGAAAACAAGTATTTGTGTAATTGGACTTTTGATTAAAAACCTCTTAGTTTCTGAGATTTAGACCTGTGTGTTCCTTATATATGTGACCTCAGTCCAAATAATCACTTCAGCAAACCACTTACATTTCACAAAATGAAAGATTTTAAAAGCTGCTCTGTCAACAGGGTTCAAATGTTTTTAACAGGATTTTTCAGTTTTAAATATGTTTTATTTTAATGTGTTTTGTTGCTAAATGTCAGTAGAATTTATGTAAGCTTGTTTTCACCATGGTATAAAAAGTAAAAAAAAAAGTAACTGGGAGTTTTTTCCTCACAGTTGACTTTTTTTCGTGCGGTTATGTGTTTTTATCACAATTTTGTCTCTCTATTCTAAAAAAAAAAAAAAAAAAAAAACTTTAAGAATTGCAAAAAAAAAAAGTTTTAATTATCAGATAAAATGTTTCAATTCCCTTTTTAATTTTTTAACCTGTTGTGGAAAATGAAAAACAGAATTGCAAGATGTAAGCTTAAAGTTCAGAGAAATAAAATCCAAATTATGAGATAAAAAGTTGCAATTACCTTTTTATTTTTGATTTTTTATCCTGTGGTGGAAACGGGCTTCCATATTTTTTTTTATTCAATGAAAAACAAAAACAGAATTGCGAGATGAAAAATCAGAATTGCAAGAAAAAAAACTGAATTCTGAGTTCATAGCCTGCAATTCTGATTTTTTTCCCTAACTGCTAGAAATAAAGTTAAAATTGTGAATTAAAAAAATCACAAAAAAGTATTTATTTTTTATTCCATGTCAGAAACGGGCTTCCAAAAGTATTAGAGCTAAAACTGAAGAAAATGATTTAGTTTGTTTATTTTTGTGTTTGTTTCCAGTATTGTTTTGCATTCATGGAGGGCTCTGAGGGATTATGGGATGCCGCCTCCATCTACATCATCTCAGATCTCATCTCCTGCACTAACCAGACCAACAGCACCAACTCCAGCACAGCAGGGGGCATCGTCCTGTTTCCTTATTACCAGCATTCACTCTCGACGGCCGCGCTCTTCACGCTGGCGTATCTCTTCATCTTTCTGCTGTGCCTGATGGGAAACGGTCTGGTCTGCGTGATAGTCCTGAGGAACCGGCACATGAGAACCGTCACAAACATCTTCATCCTGAATCTGGCCGTCAGCGACCTGCTAGTCGGGATCTTCTGCATTCCCACAACGCTAGTGGACAATCTCATCACAGGTGTGGAAATATAGTTTTTGATATTTAATAGACCAATTTGGTGTAGACGTCACAGTTACGTCACTCGTAGCTGCGCTCGTTGTTGTGGCAGAAAAACACTGGTAACAAGTGGAGTGAAACGGGAAAAATCTACGAAATAAGAGATAAAATGTATTATTGTGCCTTTGGATGTCAGAATCGGAATACAGATCATTTTGATAGAATTCTGTCGTCACTTTCAAAGCATAAATTTGATAATACATAATATATATAATATACATAATATTTACATATGCAGTTCATAGGGAACATATTATATTAGCCCTACAGTTACAGCATGAAATACTATTTAAACCTGTGACATTTTACATTTACCTATTTTGTCTCACAATTCTGACTTTTTTCTCACAAATGCAACTTTATATCTCGTATTTCGGACTTTATAACTCGATTTAACTCAACAATAGTGAGTGTGTCTATTCGGAGGGAAAAAAAGCGAGAAGTGTGGGATATAAACTCAAAAGAGAGAATGACAAGTTGATTTTTCTTATCAGGATTGTGAGATATAATCTTGGAATTGCGAGAATAAAGTCAGAATTTTGAAATATAAACTCAAATTTACCTTTTTTTATTCTTTTATTCCATGGTTTCCCTAGACTGCCACTTGAAAACTATCATTTTATGCCCACAAAAAACACCAAACTGGTCTATAGGGATGTCTCGATATTATCGTGGTCACATGACGATATGAAACGGGCAAAAGTGTAGTTGTTAAAATATATTTAAACTTCTTATTCTAACATAAAAGGTCTTTAAAGTTGTGTTTTGGGCCATTATGCTTTGGTACAGTATCTGTCAAATGAAATAAACCGAAAGCACAATATGGCTTAATCTCTTCATGATGTCTGTTTTCACTGCGTGTTTCAAAGCGAAGCGCTCACTTTGTTCGAAGCGCTTGTGATCCAGTGTTTTCCACGGCTCTGTTCACAGTGAATGAATGCAGTGAACTCGTTTATTTCATGTGCTGTGAGTTTAGCGTATGTTTGGGAACACAACGGCCACCAGTTATGCTTTATTTTCATGGCAGATGATTACAGCATTTCACTAGATTTGTAGTGAGACGCATTTTTGTAAGCATGTTTTCACTGAAGCTGGAGTTTTCCTTCAAAATAAAAGCTCTACTGGTATTTCCATCAAAATAAAAGCTTAAAAGTGCAGTATGTGAGTCAATGACGTGACGCCTAAATTTTCTGTCCGACTGCATTTTTTCAGTTAAAAATTGGTTTAAATGCATAAAAATGATGCCATATATAAGAAGTACCTCTCCCACATGTGTACCAACTTTAACTTTTCAAAAAACATTAGTTATTTGTAATTTTTCTGTTATTCAAAGTGTCAAAACATCATGTGGTGCGACTGTTGTTTTGGAAACATCTTTGAAATTACCCTAAATTTATTCAGATTAATATTCTGCACTATTTGGCATGATTTCCAAAGTGTTTTGTAATCCTGTATAAAATTGCAAAGCATTTGTATTTATATTTCCATCATAATATTCAAACAAACTTTGTCCGATAATCTCCATTTTATGAAATATCATGTGGTGTGACCATCAAGAAACTACCATTTTGGTACTTTTATATTGAAATCCATTCAAAGATAGGACGTTGCACCATATAACAATTTGCCAAGGACCCATAGAAGCATCAAGCAGGTTTGTAACTCTCTTTTAAATTTGGAAAAAGATAACCTTTTTAATGGCTGGTATGTAGTTACCACATTTGGATATCATGTGGTATGACCTCAAAAAAAACAATGAATATTAAGTTATTTCTACAAGCATTTATTTTTATTATAAATTTCATAGTGACCTTTCATGGAAAGCTAGCTTGTTTTGTTTAGGTGGCTAATTCTGTGCTTGTAAATTTTGACTGAATTTGAAAATATCATGTGGTGCAACCAAATATCATGTGGTGCGACCACTGCAGAGTGTTTTCCATTATAGATATATGTCCCAGATTCGCAGTTTTTGTACTTTTATATTCAATTAATGGTTTATATACACAAAATACTTTATTTTAATATCATTTGGAATAGATTTTTATGCAGTTTGGGTCATTTCGGGCGTATTATGTTTAATCTTTGTACAATATGAGAAAAAATGCAAAAAAAAATAATTTAGAGCATCTAATTTTAGTTTGGTAGCTGTGCATTTATTAGTAATTTATTATATGTTTATTAATAACTATTTTAATCTATTTTACCAGATCCCACTGCCAAGCAAAGTAAAATAAACGCTCGCCATAGGCAGCATGTTAATTCTGACCCTGCAGTCAAGCACAAACTCCAGGTGCAATTTTCTGCTGTAATAAAGATGTTTATGATTTCATCTCAGAACCTGAGCCAGCAACTTTCCGCTACTTTAAATTGACCCTTTGCAAAGACCCGCCCTTATGTACTGTTGCTACGTCCGACAAACTATCCGACAAACCATGGCACTTTTATGCCACACATCATGTTCTCATGCAGTGAAAAATACATCACGGAGCAAAGAAGACACTGATTAACACTGAGTAACACTGCAGGTTACTTTCGGTATTAAACAAAGTCTCAGAGTTCTTATTTTGTCATTTTTTTTTAAAGAAATTCAAACAAAAAATACCGTTTTGTGGCTCTTTAATGTGTCGTGACAGATCGCTGTATCATCTCAATTCAAGCGGCATGTGAACCGATCATCTCTTACTAGTTATAGCGCAAAATAAACATGAATGAACATCGGAAGGTATCTTGTTTCAACTGTGAGAAAATGTCAATACACACTATTTTTCAAGTTCAAGTCCACCAACATTAATGTACTCTCCTGTCTGGTTTGTTTGTCAGACAAAAACGGCAGATTTGCCATTATGATTGCTCAGATTGCTTGTTAATCAAACTCCCAGTTAAGGGTCAATTGAGCAGCCAAGGTTGGGCAAAGTTTAGAAATAACTGGGTCTAAAAAATAACTGCAGTTAATGCCATATGCTGAACTTTTCACACATGTTTCTTTAAAGAAATTCAAACAAAAATCCCTTTCTTTCGGAACATGCAACACAACTCCTTGTTCAAGCTCTTGTTCTGTCCAGACTTGACTATTGCAATGCTCTCTTGGCAGGTCTTCCAGCCAATTCCATCAAACCTCTACAACTAATCCAAAATGCCGCTGCAAGACTAATCTTTAATGAACCGAAAAGAACGCACGTCACACCTCTGTTTATCAATTTGCACTGGCTACCTATAGCTGCTCGCATAAAATTCAAGGCATTAATGTTTGCCTACAAAACCACCTCTGGCGCTGCACCCCTTTACCTAAATTCAGTACTTCAGACCTATGTGCCCTCTAGAAGCTTGCGTTCTGCAAGTGAACGACGCATTATTGTGCCATCCCAAAAAGGCACAAAATCACTTTCACGGACTTTTTCATTCACTGTTCCCACCTGGTGGAATGACCTGCCGAACTCAATCCGAGCAGCTGAATCCTTAGCCATCTTCAAGAAACGGCTAAAAACACATCTGTTCTATCTTTATTTGACCCTGTAACTCTATCACTCTCTATTCTAATTCTATTTTATCTATCTGTCTTCTTTTAAAAAAAACAAAAACAAAAAAAAAAACACACCCTTGACCCTCTATCAACTACATATTTATTCTCTAACTGCTACTTTTTCTTTAAAAACTAACACTAGCTTTCTTTTTTCTATTCTATCTACTTGTTTTCCTTGAAAAAAAAAAAAAACACCTTGCTATGTGTACTGCGTTAGGCTAACCGAGACTTGTCATATGCTTGCATGTTGTTGCTCTTTTGTTGGTTTTGATTGCTTCTATTGTCCTTTTTTGTAAGTCGCTTTGGATAAAAGCGTCTGCTAAATAACTAAATGTAATGTAAATGTAAATAGATTTTTAATGATATAAGGTCTTTGTGTCATTTGGAGCGACCACTCATCATGTGGGGTGACCAATAATAGCAATAACTGTATTGAATTATAATAAATTATCTAATTTCTGTGACTGAAATATGAATCACTGCTATAGTATGCTTAAGTGAATGGTATTTTTAAAATATTTTTATCAGTTTTATGCAATTTACAGAAAAAATAAGTCTGCTAACTACAATTAGAAGGCAACTCTGAAATTATAGAACAAAAATATGAGATCATTATTTACAAAAACTCAAAAGAAATGCAAATACTTTGTTTCTAAACACTTTAATTACTGAGAACATCTAAAAAAAATGTTAAGCATGTTAAGGAAATTAATTAATTTTAATATAAATCATGGTCGCACCACATGACATTTTTTTAAGGCTACGACCGATTCATCTAGATGAAAAAACACTAAAATCACTGAATTTAAAATTTTAATATGAATTTATGTGTACACAACCTTCTTAATGTTTGAACAACAAAAGATATTATTTTTTTGTATTTTAAAATTTGCCTGTCAAATCCTTATACGTCAATGACCCATGTATTGCTGATAGCTAGCGGTTTAAATGCAGTCCAAATTAGGAATTAGGAAAGAAGTATTGCAATTTCTTTGCTGTAGTGTAAAGCAAAAATAATGTACCTATGAAATATTCATTTTCATTTATTTTACAGTGCAATTTTACAATATATGGCTATTAATGTCATTGTTGTTAAAAACTTGTACCTGAACTTTGAAAAGGGTTAAGGTGGAAGTTTTTAACAACAATGACATTCACTGACTTTTTTCTGACTTAAGTTTTCTCAGTTAAGAACATGGGTTGGAGCTCTTAATTTTGAACTCTTAAAGTGCATTAGATAGGATAATTTAACTTTAAAATGTACAAAATTTTAACATTTTTTCCAATTCTTCATTTGTCTTTTTTAAAAATATCGAAATAAATATTGTATCGTGAGATTTTGATATCATTACATCCCTAATATGTAACAAACTAAGGTGTTCGCCAAGCATAGCTCTAGTATGATCATCATGTCTGGCTATCACTAGCAAAGCACTGCAACTAGCCTAGGGTATGCCAACAATATGTTTCATGTTTTAACAATATGCTAAAACATGCTAGCAAAATGTTAAAAACATGTTAACAACATGCTAAAACACTGTGCTAAGACATAATAGCATAGTGATGAAATATGTTTGCAACATGCTAAAACATGCTAGTAATGCGTTAAACATTATCAATTTACCAAAACATGCCAGCAACTTGTTAACGTTAACAACATTTTAAAACAAGTTAGCAATGTGTTAGAAGATGCTAGCTACTTGACAAAACATGATAGCAGCGTGCTAAGACATACTAGCATAGTGATAAAACATGCTAGTAACATGCTAAAATATGATAGCAATGCGTTAAACGTTATCAATTTTCCGAAACATGCAAGCAATGCATTAAAACATACCAGCAATTTATTAAACGCATTAACAACATGCTAAAACATGCTAGCAATGTGTTAAAACATGCTAGTAACTTGACATGTTAGCAACATGCTAAGACATGCTAGCAATGTGCTAAAACATGTTAGCAATGTGTTAAATGTTAGCAATTTACCAAAACATGCCAGCAATTTGTTAAAACATGCTAGCAACATGTTATAACATGCAATCAACGTGGTAAAACATGTTAGGAATGTGTTAAACTCTAACCGTTTACTAGAACATGCTATCAACATGTTAAATCATGCTAGCCACATGCTAAAACATGTTAGCAACTTGCTAAAACTTGCTAGAAACATGTTAAATTGACTTTCTCTGACTTCTCTGAGTAAAACCTTCAAACCTTAAGCTTTTAAAGTCATTTCAAACATTCAGGCTTCAGACTTTGTCAAGCGCTTGTCATCAGACTTTCTCTAGTAAACTGAATTTCTGGATTTAATGTGATCATGCTTCTGTCTTTGTCAGGTTGGCCTTTCAGCAACACGATATGCAAACTGAGTGGACTGGTGCAAGGAACGTCTGTCTGTGCCTCCGTTTTCACATTAGTCGCCATTGCTGTGGACAGGTAGGTGTTTATTATTTTGAGAATAAAATGAAATAAGCATTGAACAAACACATGTATTGTGTCAGTCGTGGCTCATATCTGAAGTGTGCAGCTCCGCTGGAAGCACTAATTAGCACATTGTTAGAGCTGATTGATGTTTAGACTCACGAAACTCAGCAGTGAACTGCTGGTCATTATGACGACTCTTACATGATGCTGTTTCTGTTATGTGCTGAAAACACAAGACGAGAACTGTAAAGGGTGAGCTCAGCAGTACATGCAGGTAGGGCTCTGATGATAACCGCATTACCGCAGTAATGACATGCCGACCACGGTGTTGAGGTCATCACCGTCATCACAGTTCGTTTCGTTCCGCGTCACGTTTCGGGGCGTGGAAATGTCGCCACTATAACAGACTGGTGTGTAAACCTCTTGGACGCATTTTAAAGATTCTATGCCACGAAATTTAAATATGTCTCATACTTTTGAAAATCCAGCGTTTAGCTGATCCTGATAAGCGCTCGTCGTCACAATTGTGAACACGAAGGCTTTCTTCTTTCGGGAGGGGGTTTGGCGCCACGGCATCTTTGTTTCCAGGCGGAACGTTAAAGAACGCGACACACACGTCTCCTGGAAATCCTGTATAATTCAACCAATCTGATGACGACTTCAAAACTCCTGAAGTGTTTCCACTTTTGTGTGCCATATGCTTCAGACGTCTGAGGCTGAGACTAGTTTACACCTGGTCACTTCATGCGTTTTCTCTGATCGGATATCCGATTTATAAAAATGTTTCCATTTACACCACATAAACGTGTCTCCCGCGCTATATTTAACGGAGCTCACGTCAATGAAATCAACAGATACACGCTGCATTTTATTCATCATCGGCTAATTAAAGGATCGAAGATAGCAACAGGAGAGAGAGCAGCATCAGCACTGTAAAGATAAGTTAGTTTCACTGCATCTAATGAAGATGATTGTGTGTTGAGCGTCTGCGGCTTACTTTCAGTTTCATTGGCAGCAGTTTGCTGGCTATATCCGCAGCGATGCATGTAGCATCAGCGCTGTCATATCTGACTATTACATGTCATATAGCCTATAACACGCTCTCACATGTTTGTTTTTTAACATTTTGTGAGAAGTAAAATTTACATATGTGGTTTCAACATCCAGATGCATTTATACTTGTGCAGTTTTGTCTGGAATGAGTCCTAGACTTAAGTGGTTTGAGCAATCGGATTTAAATCCGTTTCGAATTCAGAGGACTGGTCTTTTCACGATCGGACAGCTGTCCGACCAGAGAAAGCGCATGAGGTGACCAGGTGTAAACAGGCCCAGAGAGAGTGTGTGCGGAAGGGCTCTCTGCTCTTTCTCTCCCTCATCAGTTAACATAAGCGCTATCACAAGCGCAGTAGTAATTTACATCACTCATAAATCACAATAACTGATCAAATAAGGCTTTTGCCGGACAAAATTTTGCTTTGCCGTCTGCCAAAAAATTTTCAATGCAGGAAAAACCCTGCATAAAACATGTATTATGTAAACAAAAACTTTTATTTTGGATGCGATTAATTGCGATTAATCGTTTGACAGGACTATATTAAATATATAGATATTAAATAACTTGTATTTGTAAATTCGATAAATTATATAAAATAAATGATCATTTGTTATTTATTAACATGTATAATGTTATGATATATGTACATATTTTGTATATATTTTTATTTTATATTATATAAATATTCTATATATATATATATATATATATATATATATATACACACACACACAGTTTATGAATAAAAATCTGTGTGTTTAATATTACAGTAGAAAGCAGTAAATCTGGGTTAACATCCCTGTATGTATTTTCTCCTCATCTGAACCTCAGGTTTCGCTGCATCGTTTACCCATTCAAGCCCAAACTTACGCTCTTTGTCGCAAAGGTGTCAATAGGGACGATATGGATGCTCGCTCTCACCATAATGTTTCCCTCTGTGTTAATGCTGACCGTCGAGCAAGAAAAAGGGCATTTCATGGTTCACAGTGACAACAGTACATACCCGCTGTACTCCTGCTATGAGACCTGGCCTGACCCTGAGATGAGGAAAGTGTACACCACTGCCCTGTTCATACACATATACGTTATTCCTCTGATGCTCATCATGCTAATGTATGGCAGGATTGGGGCAAAACTGTACGCAACAGCCATTCTGGCCAGCGCTGAGCAGCAGGACAAATGCCCTGCGTCTCAAAGAAAGATTCGAGTGATAAAGATGCTGATTGTGGTTGCTCTGCTCTTCATGCTGTCCTGGCTGCCTCTGTGGACACTCATGCTGCTGACCGATTACGCTCGTCCAGACGAAGACAATCTGGAGCTCCTGACCAGCTATATATTCCCTCTCTCTCACTGGCTAGCCTTCTCCAATTCCAGCGTCAACCCCATTATCTACGGCTACTTCAACGAGAACTTCAAGAGAGGCTTCCAGGCTGCATGTCAGTATCAGGCTTGTTGCTGGGCCCGAAAGAAGACGAGATTCAGCATCAAACAGCCCAGAGCTGGAAGCCCGTTAAATACGGCCGTTAGCGGTCACCCGCTCAGCTTGGGCTCGAGAACGAACCGGATCTTCACAGAAAGTGATCTGACGGGATGCGTTCGGCTGGAGCTGGAGCACCGCAGGGTGTCGATGGACACCAAGGGCTCTTTGGCAGAAGGAGGAAACAGCAGCATGTCTATAAAAAGGGAAATTCACTATGAAGAGATTGAGAAGGTGTCTTCAGCAGGAGGGAAAATATATAACGCCTGGGAGTGTTGAAACCGCAGTAAATTGATGTATTAGCCATCCTGATTATTTAGCTGACATTTATTAGCACTGACATGCTTCTGTTTTCAATTCTTAATTTCTTAGCCACATATGTGACCCTGGAGCACAAAAGCAGTCTTAAGTCGCTGGGGTATATTTGTAGCAATAGCCAAAAATACATTGTATGGGTCAAAATGATAGATTTTTCTTTTATGCCAAAAATCATTAGGATATTAAGTAAAGATCATGTTCCATGAAGATATTTTGTACATTTCCTACTGTAAATATATCAAAACTTAATTTTTGATTAGTAATATGCATTGCTAAGAACTTCATTTGGACAACTTTTGGAGATTTTCTCAATATTTAGATTTTTTTGCACCCTCAGATTCCAGATTTTCAAATAGTTGTATCTCGGCCAAATATTGTCCTATCCTAACTTATTTATTCAGCTTTCAGATGATGTATAAATCCCAATTTCAAAAAAATTGACACTTGTATATGGTTTTGTGGTCCAGGGTCACATTTATGTCTATAGCGCTTTATACAATACAAGTTGTTTTAAAAGCAGCTTCATACTAATAAACAGGAAAATGACAATCATTTATGGAAACTCAATTATGGAGAAATTCAGATTTAGCTGTAAAGCAGACCTAAAAGATAATAGAGTCATCATGATTGTGATAAACCCATATCAGTTGTTTATCTTAGAAATAACATTATTTATGCTAGTGTTAAAAAGTTTGGAATAATTTTATTTATTTATAAATGAATAATGTTTTTTTTTTGCTTAAATTTGTTTTAGTTTTTAAAAATGTTCCTGAAGTCTCTTCTGCTCACCAAGGCTGTATTATTAATGGAATATTATTACAATTTAAAACAGCTGTTTTCTATGTGAATCTGTCAAAATGTAATTTATTTCTGTGATCAAAGCTGTATTTTCAGCATCATTACTCCAGTCTTCAGTGTCACATGATCTTCAGAAATCATTCTAATATGCTGATTTGCTGCTACATTTACATTTAATCATTTTGCAGACGCTTTTATCCAAAGCAACTTACAATTGGGGAATACATAAAGCAATTCATCTTAAAGAGGCAGACAGACACAGGAAGTGCTCATAATACCAAGTTTCAGGCATTGTTTCAAATAATTACAAGCCAGAAAGGGAAGGAATAAATAAAGAGAAAGACTTTCTTTTTTTTTCTTTTTTTTTTTCATTAATTTTAGGATGAAGTCAAATAGTGTTGAAAGAGATGAGTTTTCAGCTGTCGCTTGAAAGTTGTCAGGGAATCAGCATTCCTGATTGGGGTGGGAAGATCGTTCCACCAGCCAGGAACGGTGAACGAGAATGATCTGGAAAGTGATTTTGAGGCTCTCTGTGATGGTATCATGAGGCGTCGCTCACTAGCAGATCTCAGGCTTCTGGAGGGGATGTAGATTCGTAATAGTGAGTGGAAGTAGGCGGGTGCAGAGCCTGTGGTTGTTCAGCGTAAATATGCAAGCATCAATGTCTTGAACTTGATGCGAGCCTCAACTTGGTAACAGTGCAGGAGATAAGAGGATGCAACATGGGCTCTTTTGGGCTCATTGAAGACCAGTCGTGCTGCTGCATTCTGAATCATTTGTAGAGGTTTGATTGTGCATGATGGAAGTCCAGCCAGAAGAGCATTGCAGTAGTCCAGCCTAGAAATGACAAGGGCCTGGACAAGAAGTTGTGCAGCATGCTCCGTTATGAATGGCCTGATCTTTCTGATGTTGTGCAATGCGAACCTGCAAGATCGAGCTGTCTTTGCAATGTGATCTTTGAAGGTCAGCTGATCATCAAAGATTACACCAAGATTTCTGACTGAACTTGATGGGGTAATTGTAGAAGAACCTAGCTGGATGGTGAAATCATGCTGCAGAGTTGGAGTGGCAGGGAAAACAAGAAGCTCGGGGTTTGCCAGGTTGAGCTGGAGGTGATGTCCTTTCATCCATGCAAGCGGCCTGGAGAACATCTCTGTACAGAACTGTACCAATAAGTTTAAACTAAACAAGTTTAAAAAAACTTATTTTCATTACACCATAATGTCACATCTGACGATCTTCAGCGAAATTCACCTGACTTAATTCATCATAGCTTGCTGTGAGGCATTTAGTAGTTGAGTCATGATCTTTTTGCTTGTATATTGTGATGTGTAAATATTGTACAAATTCTGTGTTGATACAGTTTTGTACAGTTCTGTGTTTGATAAATTAAGTAACCTCATTCATGGTTCAGCGGTCGTTTGAGAAGCAGTATTTTGGTGCAATACTGCAGATGTAAAACTAACAAGAATAAAGCTATCAGATTTAGGTTGTTTTATGAACTAATCATGAATGTTAATTAGAGAAGAGTTCAATACACAAGATGAACGTGATTACAGTGTTGCCTGTAAATTAATATTCTTTAATAACTGTAAATGATCGTCTTTGCATCAGATTTTAAGTATCATCTGCCTGGAAACGTATGTGAAGCTTTTCATCATTTAGCCCTACAAAGAAAATGAGTGTGAGCTGACATTTAACGAGTTAAATGAATTGCTCTCCCTCTCTATAGAAAAACATCAGAGCTATTGACAAACGGAAGCATTTCTGAGAAAATGACAGGAAAACTACATGCATCTACAGCAAATTACAGCACTGTGAGCCTCTCTCACAGCAGAAACTCATAATTTCCTATGAGAGATGAATTTCTGACCGGCAAGAATATGCTGGAAAATGAAGATTACTCTGTTAACGTACCTGGAGTATTGAAGATGAAAATCAAATGTCCTCAGAGACACTAGAACCTCAGATGTGTTTTAGTATTTAGCTGAAACTACACTGAATGCTGCTCTACGTTTACAGATTATTAGAGTTAACATAAAGTCAACATTTATTTTCTTAATTCATGTTCCTGGTCTTACTCATCAGTGACATTCTTCTAAAGAACAAATGTTTGTCTTCATAATGTTTCATCAAAATTTAATAGCGTTTCCTTTTCACTGACATCACTTATGATTCATCTGATGGTGTTTTGTTAACTAATCCCAAACTTCAGTACATATTGTCCACTTTTTCAATCCAATCAAATTCTGATGGATAAAATCAAATCCTGCCCTACTTTTAGTTGTTCTGTTTCTATCCTAAATATGTCAGATTATAAAACTAAATGGGCTGTTTCATACTATTTTCTGGTATTTTCTTTTGCGGAATGAGCTAAAGAAGTCATTCTGAGTAAGACTGATTTATATGCAGCAGAATTTCAAATATGAGAGTGATTTTATTTACATGTTCTTTAATATTTATGTTACTGTGACAAATGACACATGAAGTCAGTCATTTATCATGGAACAGATTGTGGCATTAATCTGAGTGAAACTGACGTTTTCATAAGGTTTATTAGCCTGTTTTGAAGTTTTCTTGTACGGTGTATGTCTTCAGGTCTTTCAGCGCTTGCAGTGGTGTAATATTCTGCAGGTCGCTGACGTGAACCACATCACGCTTTTATTTTTGGATGTTGTTTGTCTTGCTGTTGCGCTTTATATGAGAGACCTTTAACTGAGGAATAATCCTGATCCAAGTTCGTGCCTTGATCTTAAAGGGATAGTTCACCCAAAAATGAAACTTTGCTGAAAATGTGCTCACCCTCAGGCCATCCAAGATTAGGATGAGTTTGTTTCTTCATCAGATTTGGAGAAATGTCTCAGCAATGGATGCTCTGCAGTGAATGGGTGCCGTCAGAATGAGAGTCCAAACAGCTGATAAAAACATCACAATAATCCACACCACTCCAGTCCATCAGTTAACATCTGGAGAAGACAAAAGCTGAAACACATCCAGCATTAAGACCTTTTTAACTCAAATCTGAGTCCATAATCCATAATAACTCTTCCTCCAGTGAAAAAGTCCATCTCCTGTTGTCTCTCACATATTTGTTTTGAGCTGTTTTGTCTTGTAAACGCTGCTTGATCTGTGCAGATTTC